>PVIY010016894.1:0-32353 GCA_004026745.1 Myrmecophaga tridactyla
TGGGGCATGGTTCAGTGACACATGTGTGCTGGGTGGTGCGGGGGCAGGGGGGGCGTTGTTACCTGCTGTGGCTCAGGTGCTGGGGGAAGATGGTAGCACAGGGTGCAGTGACCAGTGAAGGGGATTGGGAGCGGGGATGGGGGAGCAGCCTGGGGCGGGGCGCGGGGAGGTGATAAGCGTGGGTGCTGGGGTGTAGTGCGCTGAGCTAGAAGCACAGCATGGTTTGCTTCCTGGTCCTGCCTCCCTGTCCGTGCACTCCTGAGGGCTCCCAGCCTCCATGTAGACAGGGCAGCAGAAGACTTTCTTGCTAGCTGTATGGTCTCTATGAGCAGGAAAAGCAAATTTACTGGCTTCCAAGTTCCCCAAGGACACTATGGGCTGTGGAGCTGAGGGGGCTAAAAACGCCAGCTGGCTGCAGGCTGGCACTTTGCTGAGTGTGGCCTCTTGTCCCTGGTGGAGTCCAGGGGCCCACTCACTCCTTTTTCTGTGCCTCAATTCCTCAGCTTTTTCATCCAGGACCTCCCTGTGTAACACAGAAGATTCCTTTAAGTCACTTACACCCTGGAACTGCTGAGCCAGTCATTTTTCTCTCACTTCTCTAGCTGTTCCTTGGAGCAGTGGTGAACTCAGCTTGTCCTGTTCCACCATCTTCCCGGAAGTCCCAGAGTTCTTTAATATGCTTTAATGCTCCCTACATGAGACTGCTCCCCCTTTTCTCTTTCTGTAGTACAGTTTTTTCCAATATGCCAAGTGGTCTATTACATTCAGATTTTTGCATGATTTTTCTCTGTGCCTGGAATGTTCTCTTCCCTGGCTCTCTCGCTGCATCCTTGAGTCTCAATGTAGCTTGCACTTCCACCAGCAAGCTTTTTCTTAACCCCTCTCAGTCATATTAAATACTTCTTCAGGTGCTTCTGTAGCCCTCCGTCATACCCTTTTTTGGTAGCACTTACCTTCTGTTTACTCCAGTGGACATTAAACTCTTTACAGAAAAGGTTTATGACCATCTTGCCCACTGGTTTCTGGCGCCTTGTAAGCGACCACTAAATACGCATCAAAATAATGAAGGAAGGGGGAAGCATATAAAAGAGTGATATTCTTAAATCAATGTTTGTCCTCTCTCTTGGGTTGTTGTTAGAATGTTTTTGGCATTATTTAAAAATAGTTCCAATGCTGCTTTGTTGGTTAACATGACTTTTTCATCAAAGCTAAAAAAGGAAACCAGGCTGTTGGCTGAATTTTCTAAGTCTGCTATTAGCTGTGATCTCTTTTTAATGATTGCCTCCTTGCTGTTTGGATCTGGGAATGGGCAAGTGTCACGTCTATACCCTCATGGTTCTGGCATGAGCCGCTTGAGCCCAAACCTCAAGGAACAGAATGTGCAGCTGCTTTGGAGGATGGTGGCTCTTCATCCCAGGGGGACCAAGGCCTGCAGGCTACAATGTCCCTGTGCACGTGTCCTTGTAGGAATGTGTTGGGGCAGGATGGTGAAAACCCATTGAGATGGATTTGTAACTGATATTCCCAGGGGAGGAAAGATTTGAGAGTCCAACAGTAGATTGGCCCTTGTTCAGGGAATATTCTATGAACATTCACTCCTTCTCAAGCCACATTGGCATTCCAGCTGAATGGGCTATTTTAGATTTTCCTTGTGAACATGCATAAAATCAACAGCCAAAGAAAATGTATTTTGGAAATGGCTGCATACCAGGATAAATACAGGTTGATTTTATTCAAAGATAATAAAACTGTTGTTTTGGTTTTTTTTTTTTTTTTTCAATTTACGTAGCTAATGAGTCTGATTTCTTTTAACCAACATACCAGACGTTATGAACACAAATGAGCTCAGGACTCTTGAATATATGTCCCTGGAGAAGCTGGGCATTTATAATACCCAGTTTCCTTTCCTCACCTCCTTTGTGGGGCCCATTGCCGAGCATTGCCTCTAGATCTGTGACACATTCTTTTGCAAACAGTCAACAATCACTCAGAATCGCAACGGTGAATATGGTAGATAATTAAAGTAAAATGATAAAATAAAACTAATTAATTAATTTAAATTATTACTTCTCTTTTAAGTTGAAGAATGAAAGGAAGTGAGTGGGTCATGCCTTGAGATGGTTTTGTGTGAATTGTGTGTGTGTGTGTGTGTTAACTTTCCTGTGGAAATCCAAGACTGGCTCTTAAGCCAAGTTAACACAATTAACACAAAGTAGATTTGTAAGTTCAAAGTACCCTTTAGAAGTTCATTCAGGGTCAGTCAGGACTCACTATGTCTTAGCAGACTTGAAATATTATCCTTTCTTAAAAATAGAAATCTTAACTATGGAATGGTATTAAATGCTTATGAATATTTATCTTTTCATTATTATACAGCTGCAATAGTCATAAAGAAGTTCGTAGGCGCGAAGCCCCATCTCTCTCCCTCTCAATGTCTAGAGCCAAAAAAGAACCACATGTTTGTATGAAGTCATGATAACGTGCGTGCAGGTGGAGGGCATATACCTGCCTACTTTTGCACAGCCCATGAGGGGCTCTGAGTCCCTCTGCACCACCATAAAGCAAGGCACCTGCGGATTGTGCATCTCCTCCAAGAGGTAGCATTTTCTGAGTTCTTTCTTTGCTCTAGTTGCCCTCCTAAGCATTTACATAGAACATCTCATTAGTTCTCACCATCACCCCATGCTAATAGTTCTGTCAATGTGTGGAACCCACTGGAGTCAACTAACTTCTCCAAGGCCACAGAGCCTTGTGGGGTTGGGAAGAGTTAACTGCATTTTGTAACTATGGAGTTGGATGCAAAAAAAAAAAAGCAAAAAATAGAAACAACTGATAAAATACAATCTATGCCAGGGCAAGCCACAGTGGCTTAACAGGCAGAGTTCTCGCTTACCAAGCCAGAGACCCAAGTTTGATTCCCAGTGCCTACCCATGCAAAAAAAAAATACACAATCTATGCCAAACAGTAATAAACTTTGATAATTAATTGGAAATATAATATGAAGAACTGGGAATCCAAATATGATTCTCAGGTTTTAGGCATGAATCATTTCATTGAAATAGAGTGAAAAGGATTCTATGAGAGAAAATAAATCAATTCTGTTTTAAATATATTGAGTTTGAAGCTAGATAGAACATCCGATTTGGAAAGGCCTGTTGGAGGAAGGAACTCCTGCTTAAGGGAAAGTTATAGTGCTGCGTTTCAAATGAACAAATTGAGGACTAGATTTGAAAAGCACCCAAAGAAGGATCAGAAGGAGGAAAAGATGGAGCCACTGACGTGTTATCTCATTTGAGGTTACCTAATACTTTTCAAAGTGTAGGTTAGTTTGTTCATATTCTGGGACAAAAAGCCCTGGCAATGACTGAAAGAAAATTAATTTTATATTGCTTCTCCAGAAACATGAAAAATATTATATAGGGAGATATAGATGCAGAAGTAGAAATTGAAGTAGATTATATAGATCTATCAAGATAAAGATAGAGACATAGATGTAGACATAGAAATACGGATATAGATGGGGGCCTAAGAATAATGTTTTCATGAGAAGTTAAGCTAGAATCTAAATGCAAAATCTATTTTAGCAAGCTTAGTACTTAATTTTTGCCCAGAATTTTACTGTGAAATACCAGCTTGTGACATGCCATCTCATTTTTCCAGTCTATGTACCATTACTTGAACATTTTAGCTCATATAATTTAGCAAATTGAATTTTATATCAGTCTTTTCTCAACATTGAAATTGAAAATAACTTGTGGTCTAGACTTAAGTCTTTATTCTTTCCATACAATTATTTCACAGTGGTGGACTGATTCATTCAAATAGCATTTATTTATTGAGAGCATTTTTTTGTGCCTGGCACTGTGCTAAGAAGTCATAAATAAAATGTAATTACAGCCTGCCACAAAAGACCACAAATTGTATGATTCCATTCATATGAAATGCCTGAAATAAACAAATATATAGAAATAGAAAGTAGATCGGTGTTTCCTTGGCATGGAGGGAAATGAGGGTGCTGAAGGGTGATAGCTAAAGGACATGGGGTTTCTTTGGGGGATGATGAAAATGATCTGAAATCGACTGTGCCGATGATTGCACAATTTTATGGCTATGATAAATATCATTGACTCGTACACTTTAATGAGTGAATTGTAATCTAAGTGCATTGTATCACACTAAAGCTGTTACCAAAAAATGCCATAACATAATCTGTTCTATCTTGAGGAAAACATTATATTCAAAGTAGGGTAATGTGGAAAGTACCATGCGACAGATAAGTGCAAAGAACTTTGGCCCCATGGAGAAGGAAGGATATTATTTTGTCTAAGAGTATCAGAAAGCTCAACACCCATTTGTTGATTGATCAACTGGTGATCAGCTGTGCCTGCACCTCTCAGCACTGTGTGGCTTCCAGCCCTGGTAGGTCTTGGCTTCTCTGGAATTGGAGATCAATTAATGGGTTCAAGGCTGGTCACGTGGTAGCAGACCATACCTTTTCGCTGTCTAGCGCTCCCTGGAACATTTGCTTCACATTCAGACCAAAACCCAGAAGAACAGGAAATCAAACTCTGAGATGTGGACATGTGGTCTGGGGACCAGAACTCTCTTTCTTTAGAAGATTAATGAAGCACAGAGATGCCAGCACTTTCCTTTCAACTACCCACAGTAATCAGCTCTCAGCAGCCTGGCAGTTTAATATTATTTCACATCAATGCTCAGGAATGGTCCCAATTGGAAAGGGCTGGGGAAACTTAGTCCAAGAGTTTTTATGAACAGCTTAACAACTCCTCTAGAACATTCCATAAGCAATATTACAAGCTTTCTTTTCTTTTTATATCAAGGGGTGGAGAAAAGAGTAGGGGGAGGACATTGTAATCGTGAATCAAATTTCAAAGTCAATAAGTTGAACCTCTGCTAGGCCCTGGATATTTTCTAAATTAATTGACCATCAAATTCTTACCCTCTACATCTGCATTACATTAGAAATCATAAAACTATTTGGGTTTTTTGGCTACTTGAAGCAAAGATTGTGTGGGCATAATGCTTTGAGAAGGCCTGTTCCTTTTCAAAAATTATTTTGAATTCATAAAAAGAAACAAGATTATCTTTCTTGTTTGTGCATTGCTAGTCCCCTCTAAGAACCTCAAAGAACATTGCTTAATGTTCCCCCGGATAGGGGGAAATGAATTCAGATTTCTATGTTAGCAGCTGACTCTAAACAAGAATGTGGATTTCCTGCTAGTCCTAATCTGTAGGCATTCTCCCACTGTGTCATTTGCTGAATTTTGTGAGAGTAGTGCATCTCTTCAGTTAATTCATTAATTCATTCAACAAATACCTAATATTGTGCCGATGCTATATAGGTGCTGGCAGTACCAAAAAGAGAGGCAGATGAGCTTTGACTGCCTGAGATTTTTCAGGCTGGTGCAAGGCACAGGCAATCTAGAAGTAAGCCAATAAAGCAGCTAGAAAACAAATGAATCAGTGCCCTGTTAGGGGGTAAAAACAGGGCGTACGTTTACCTACCTTTATAGAAAAGCCCAAAGCCCTCTTGGAAGAGGTGACAATTGAGCTGAAATAGGAAGGAAGAGCAGAAGCCAGGTACATAGGGAAATAGTGGTCCAGGAATAGGGAGTAGGCAGTGCAAAAGCAGGAAAGAATTTAACTGTTTTAAGAACGTACAGAAAGCTTCTATTGGGGATTGAATCATGCCTCCATTCCAAAACATGTTTAAGCTTCAATCTAATTCCTTAATCCTTTGAGTGTGAATCCTTTTGTAAATAGAACATTTAAAGATGCTGTTATTAAGGGTGGAGGTATTTGTGAATGAGATCTTTGGAGATCGTCTTGGGGGCAAATTGAATCAGAGTGGGCTTGAATCTATATGGCTGAAGTCCTTATAAAGTGAGGAAATCTAGATGGAGACACAGATGGCTGAGCAGGAGAAAGAAAAGCCAAAAGGAAAAGCCATGTGACAGGAGGCAGAGATGCCAGCCAAGGAACCCCAAGAATTTCTGGAAGCCAGCACCGGAATGCTAAAGACTCCAGGAGAAAACATGGCCTGTTGAGACTTTGGTTTTGGATTTCCAGCCTCCAAAACTGTGAGACAATAAATTTCTGTTGTTTTAGTGAACCCATTGTATGGTATTTGTCATAGCAGCTCTGGCAAACTAAGACAGCTACTAAATATACACATTCAGGGAGGGGAAAAGAGACAAGACAAGAACATGGGTGTGGAAACGACTGCGCTGTAAGCTGACAAGAGTGATATTGACTAGATTTAGTTGACTGTTGACAAATACTCTGGCAAAGCCATTCACATGGTTTCCTTTACTGAAGACTTACAAGAAAGATGTTATTATCATCATCCACATTTCACAAATGAGGGAAAGAGAAAGTAAGAAGGTTGAGTCAACTTCCCGAAGAACACAGCTAATCACCTCAATTGGGGAACAGGGAATTGAACCCAGGCATTTTGAGGCCAGAGTGCAGGCTCTTGGGAAGTCAGCTGCATTACCACCTGATGGTTAGGTGACATGCAGGGAGGGACGGGAACCAGAGGAGTAAATAGGCAGTAAGTGTAGGACATCATGGTTCGAGGAAATAAAAGGATGCTTTTACGGAGCATCTGAGGAAATCTGCAGGGCGAGGTAAGACTTGCCAGAGGGATTAGCCAAGCAGAGAAGGCAGGTGGGTCAGTGTTCCCAGAGGGAGATTGAGGCTTTCAGACAGCACGAATTGCTCCTTGAGCTCCGAGCAGTTCTGCATGCCTGCAACATACAGGGGCAGAGGAGTGGCCCCTGAGTTGATGCTGGAGCAGTGGGCAGGTTCAAAACCATAAAGATCATTGAAATATTTAAATGTCCTCAAACCCCTTGCTGACTTTTATCATGGGGTCCACGCAATCCCAAATACCAAAATTGTCGTCAAGGTGAAATAGAAAAGCAGCATCTTGTTCTTTATATTTGGAGGCAGGTCAAGGGAAATCGATGAAAAGAACTCGCACAATTGTGTAGGAATGAGGCTGCATTATTCCTCGAGGACGTCATGCTTCTGTAAAGACAAAAACATCATGGACTAGCCAAGCTTCTCTCAAGTCTGAGAAGCCATGAAATGCCTGTCCTGACTCAGGCAGGGGCATTCCACAGTTATATAACTGCGTGTTAAATAAGCCAAATGCCAGGCTATGTCCCTGAATCTGCTTTCTTGAGTTCAGAGGGTGGTACTTGGTTTTGGGAAGAAACTGCCTTTTTCTAAAGATTATGCTAATTTTAGCTCTGGACCAGGGTATGTGAAGGACAGTGGAAGACAAAAGGTCAAGCAAGGAAATGTCAAGTTGGAAACGCCTTGGAAAGTTCTTGGAGGCATGTTCGCTCTTCATTGTAAGATAAGCCCATGGCTGTGTTCCCTTCCTTCTTCATTGTGCTTTTCAGTTTTGTCTTAGGGACATGCCTTTTTGAGACAGGCCAGCAAGCCTGATTCTAACAGTGGCTTCCTCTGTGTGATACATCGGAACCCAGCAGCCAAGTCTCGGGGTGCCCAGGAGCTGCAGGGGACCGTGTCCTGGGGTCCTTTGGTGAGTATCCCCTGGGTATCTTTAGAAAACCAGATATATCCTTCAAAATTGGGTTGAATCATCATTATATTCATAGGCTTCAATTTTTAAAATATTTTTAATGACAAATCTTCACACACATACAGTCCATACATGGTATACAATCCAACGGCTCACAATATCATCATATCGGGTGTATTCGTCACCATGATCATTTATGGAACATTTGCATTACTCCAGAAAAAGAAAAAAGAAAAACTCATACATCCCATACCCCTGACCCCTCCCTTCATTGACCACTAGCATTTCAGTCTACCTTCATATACTTCAATTTTTTTAAAATAATAGACTTTATTTTTAGGACAGTATTAAGTTTATAGAAAAATTGCACAAAAAGTAAAGAGAGTTCCCACATGCCACCCCCCACATACACACTGAGTTTTTCTATGACTAACATCTTATATTAGATGTGTACAATTGTTACAGCTGATAAAATGATAACACTGCACTGTTAACTCAATTTTATACTTTACATTATATGATATATATCCCATGGGTTTTGACAAATACTAATGCCCTGTATCCGTCATTGCAGTAGCATGCAGAATAGTTTCACTGCCCTGAATCTTCCTTGTGCTCCAACTGATCACCTATTCTTACAACTTTTTTTTTCTGGCGATACACAAGAAAAATCTGTTCACTGTGGAAAATTTGGGGTATACTGAAGGATAAAAAGGAAGCCAGTAAAAATCACCAATGAGCCTATTATACTTTTTATAATTTGGGATAAACAAGTCAGTTATTTTTATTTAATTATCAAATATATAAATATTCTTCTTTTAAAAAATACATTTAAAAATTATATTCATTTTAAATTGTGATAAAATAATAATAACCCAAATATTATTTTAACCTTTTTAAAATAGAAAATACTGTGACATATAGTACATTGACAATATTGTGTGGCATTCACCACTATTTCCAGACTATTTTCATCAACCCAAACTGAATTTACCCCTAATAAGCAATAATGGTGATGGAGTGGACATACCTTTTCAAAGTCAACCTGGGCTTATTGGAGACAAAGGAGGAAGAGGTCTGCTTTCCCTCAGTCTGGATTACTGTTTTTTTCCTCGAAGTTAAAGTGATGCCCCCACATCATTAAAAAGTATAACAAAATATGTTTTTAAAGAAAACATATGTTGGCATATATACACAGTTGTGTTCATATAAATATATCACAAAAAGTACATCACAGAAAGCAAATCACATTGTGTACATAGTGTTTGTGTCCATTTGAAAGGATTTGTGCCCCCCCAGAAAAGCCCTGCCTTAATCCTAATCCAATCTTGTGGGAACAGTGCTTCTCTTAAGCCCTATTTGTCCCTGTATGTTGGAATGTTGATTAGATCATCTCCATGGAGATGTTAATTGCAGGTATTAACATTTGAATAGAGGGAGATGTGACTCCACCCATTCCACGTGGGTCTTGATTACTTTACTGTAATCCTTTAAAAGAAGGATTTTGGAGAGAGTCCCCTTTTTAGAGCCATGATAGAGTCCACCAGCCAGCAACCTTTGGAGATGAAGGAGAATGCCCCTGGGGGAGCTTCATGAAGCAAGAGGCCTGGAGAGAAAGCTAGCAGATGTCACCACATTCGCCATGTGCCTTTCCAGTTGAAAGAGAAACCTTGAACTTCATCAGTCTTTCTTGAGTAAAGGTCACATCTTTTTGGTGCCTTAATTTGGACATTTGCATAAACTTGCTTTAATTGGGACATTTTCATGGCCTTAGAACTGTAAACTTGCAACTTATTAAATTCTCCCTTTTTAAAAGCCATTCCATTTCTGGTATATTGGATTCTGGCAGCTAGCAAACTAGATCAGTGTCCATTTTCCATTTTTCTAAAAAGAAGTTTGCGTCTTTTATTAATTACTGATAAGGATTCTTCAGATAGTAAAGAGGACTAATCCCTTGTTACATAGCTCTTTTTCCCCATTTGGCATCAGCCTCTGATTGATCAATCCTTTTTTACTGTGCAAATGGTTTTACATTTTACGTAGTCAAATCCATCGTATTTTCCTTTATGACAGATGCCATTAAGGTTGCCCTTAGAAAACTCTTTCCCCATCAAAGATTATGTAAGTATTCACCTGGCTTCTCTTATAGGATGCTTATTTTTTTTTTCCTAAATCTAAATGAGTAATCCCTCTAGAATTTAAGCTGGTGAATGCTGTGAAGAAGGCATCTGGATTTACGTTTTTTCCAAATGGTGAGCCATTTACCTCAATATCATTTATTGGCAAATTCGCCCTTTCCCTGTTGAATTAGAATGCCATCTTTATTATGTAATGATTTGTATATGCTCGTGAATCTGCTTCTGCACCTTATATGCTCTTCCATTGTTCAGTCTGGGTCAAAGTCACTCTATCTCATTATTTTAATGTATGATATAATTTTAAGCTGACAGAGAAAGACACTATTTATTACTCATTTTCTTAGTTATTTCTATGGGTTTATTGTTCCAAATTAACACTAGAATCATGTTGGAAATTCCAAGTAAAATCCCCTTGGGACTTTACTGGATTTTCTTAGGAGTGTGTATAGTGCAGACATTTGGGCACTTGGTTTGACTGGCTTATAAAAAAATAGCAGAATAAATAGCATATGAAACTTATTTTCAATATGAGTCCAATTTTAAGTATACATATTTAATTATGTATATATTATATATTTAGAACATTTATTGAGCTCTTACAGTCATCTAACCACAGAGCTTAGGGCTTCACCACCATGATCTAATTAAATTACTCTCAATCACAGAGGAGATACTCTCACCATTTTACAGCTGGGAGAACTGAGGCTCAGAGAAGCTAAATAAACTTTACTTAAATTCACACAGTTAGAATTGAAGCCAGAATTTGAACCAAGCTCATTTTGTCTCCAAAGTCCAGAGATTTCAGTATTATTCTTATGTGCCTTCAGAAGGACCAAAAGGAGCAGCATGAAATATTCATGAGGTTTACCTTTGGCTGATGGGATTAATAATGGTAGGATTTTCATGGAGAAGCCATCTGGTGTTTAAGGGTTTAAGCTTTAGACACTAAGCTGCACATTTAAATCCTTCCTCCCCTCTTTACTAGCTGTGTGTCTTTGGGCAAGTCACTTAACCTCTCTGAGCTTTGCTTCCTTCAGCTACTAAATAGAGATTTAAAAATATATTTCACAGAACAGTTGCAAGAATTAAATGAGATGATCCACATAAGGAACCATAGTGTAATGGCAAAGAAAAAGTTCATAAATAGCACCTAGTATATTTATATTTTTCAGTATTTACCAAAATTTCTCAATGAGCATGTTTTACTCTTATTTAAGTAGAGGTTGAGGGTGTGGGTGAGTTTGCTTTTTCTTAATCTCTAACTGTGAATGCATATAGGTTCAGTGCCAATATTGAATGATATTGAGCCATTTCCCAATTTCCCTGATAACTAATGACATGCATGTTTAACAATGCTAGCACAATTTTTATTTGTAGTTAAAGGCTCAAAAGACCAACAGTACATCTTTCCTTTTTTTTTGTGCAGGCAGGCACCGGGAATCAAACCTGGGTCTCCAGCATGGCAGGTGAGAATTGAGAATTCTGCCACTGAGCCACCGTTGTACCACCTTCCTTTCTTTTTAAATTTTTTTTGGGGGGCGCCAAACATAACAGAGCTGGATAGAAATAATTTCCTCTCATCCTATGTTTTGAGAAGTTCAGTTACCCAAGTACTCTCTGGATATTGACCACCATTCCATGTCTTCTAGGATAGTGTTATTAGAGGGAATTCTTGGACTACCAACATTAGACTACCCTGGCGAAAATGCAGATTCTTAGGTCCCAGCTGTCATCTACTGAGTCAGAATATTGGAGAAGGCTCAAGAAGTTTTAAACAAACAAATAAACAAACAAAAACCAGCCCCCTTGATGACTCTTATGCACACTGACATTTGAGCATCACTTTACTATAGGTGACCAGAAATTAGTGAATGAAAGGGAAGGTTGGTTCTAAGTCCAGTTTTAACCCTAACTGGCTGTCAGTACTTGGGAAACCCTCTATAACTCAATCCATCAATTTCTGTAATCTCTCAGATGAATCAGAAGTTTTCTGAAGTATCTTCCAGTAATATCATTCTTTCTACCCATCTAAAAATTTATGACACACAGGGGAGTCAGTAAAAGTTCAGTGGAAAAGATGCAAATTGGACTACCTAAAAGGAAAGGGAGGGCTAGTTTGAGAGAGTTTGTGAGCGCTCTGGCTGGCAGTAAGCATAACTAACGCTGGAGGGACAACACAACACCACCACCAACCCAGGTCATCAGTTTCTTATTGTGAAACAGCTGAAGGTAAATTATGGGGAAAGATTACAAACAGCCTTCAATGTCAGGATGAAAACTTTTGGATTTGCATAAATGGTATTTGCAACCAGAAGTCCCTGATAGCTGTTGAGCAGAAGGATGATAGGATGGAAGTGAAATTTTGGAAAAACAAAAGGCTTAGAGCAGAAGGACAGGTCAAGATGCCCCTGGAAAGTCTTGGACAAGCATGATAAAGGCCTAATGTTTGTGGTCATGGAGTACAAAGAGGGGCTTCAAAAGGAGTTTCACACTCCAAGTTTCAGCTGTGACAATGTGAAGAGCTTGGAAGCTGTCACCCCCACCCTTTTAATAAGAAAAACTGGACAAATCGAATATCAAGGCCTTAGATGCATCAGAGAACTGAGGTTTCAGAGCAAAGCATCACCCCATAATCTGGAGAGATTGGAGAGTCCAGCCAAGGTCTGCTTACCTGGGAAAGAAACCACTGAAGCCACAACTGGACAGGAACACCTAGGTGATGAATTTGACAAAATGCTAGTGACCAAGTCTAGATGAGACTGAGAATGAAACTCCTAGAGGAGGGAGAATGCAGAGTAAACACCCAGCTGGAGTTGTAAGTATTATGTGGCATGCTTTTAGGACAAGGCTGTATGGGGGAACAGGGGAGCGTAGGAAAGTAAATCAGAAAATCTTTCTGGTGTAGGTAGGGCAAACAAGGAGATAAGTGGGAGGAAGACTCTGGCAGGTGTCTTCATACTTAAAGCAAGAAGAGTATCCCAGATTCCAGCATCAGGTACTTTTGTTACTATAATATTGTCTATTTGTTGGGGGGGGAGGGGGTGGGGGGAACAAATCAGAGCTATGACTTAATATAGCTAATAAAATCCTGCATGTATTAAGTGACAAAACTGGTACTTGTGTTAAGATTCTCTGACTTCATCACGACGTGGATTTCCTACTATTCGTTTGTTGTCATATCCATCAGTCAGCCTTCCCCAGTTCTAAGGTTCTCCAGCCAAGAAGCTGGGCCTTACACTAATTCCTGATCATGTGTGAGCAGCATATAATAATTTCTCTGAAGTTGCTCATTTTTGAAACAGGAGTAATAATAAAAATATCCACATCAGCAGTTGTTGGGGAGAAGACACAAGATTCATTGGGCTAGTCATATGTGAAAAGCACCACTCAAAATCTTAAACACTGGGCAGTGTGGCAGTGGCTCAGTGGCAGAATTCTCGCCTGCCATGCCAGAGACCCAGGTTCGATTCCTGGTGCCTGCCCATGCCAGAAAAAAAAAAATCTAAAAGCCTATCCACATATATAAGTAAAAGCTTTTGTGAAGATATGAATTTTGGAGGCATAAGGAATAGATGTCACAATTAAAGCAGTACCTATCAATGAACTTTCCAGAGGAGAATATTTAGAGTTGATAGAGAGGAAATGAAGAAGTAAGGAAGCCACTCACAGTTAGGGGTGGGAAAATCTGGATTATATATTATCATGGAATCCAAAGGAAACAAAGTCTCAAGAAAATATGGGAAGTCAAAATTGCTAAAGGGCCCAGAAAGTTTAATAAAGGCAAAGTAACTGGAAGTGCTGAGGAGCCCATTTGTGAGCGTATTAGGCAAAGTTCTCCAAAGAAACAGAGCCAACCAAAGAAACATATATGCAAATATTATGAGATTTATTATAGGAACTGGCTCATGCAACTGTGTCTGAATTCCACAGGGCAGACTGCAACTTGGAAACTTTGATGAAGGTTTCAACCAGGAGAAGCTGGTTGGCTGAAGGAGAGAGAAATTCTTCTTTCCTGACTGCCAAAAACATCAGTTCTCCCTCTAAAACCTTCAACTGACTGGATGAGACTTTGCTCATTGCAGAAGGCAATCACTTTTTATTTTTTAATTTTATTTATTTATTTTTGGCCATCACTTTTATTGATTGTAGATGTCAGCCATTCATACAATCAACTGGCTAGTGATTTAAATCCATGCAATGCCCTCACGGTAACAATCACACCTGTGCTTTCTTGACAAAACAACTGGACACCATAACCTGCCCAAGTTTGACACATGAATTTACCCATCCCGGCCATCATTTAAAAAACAAACATTTTTTTATTGTGAAATATAGCATATATACAAAAAAGCAATAAATTTCAAAGTACAGTTGTTTGTTGGGTGTATGGTCTGGGAATTGAACCCGGGTCTCCCATGTGGAAGTCAAAGTACATTCTAACAAATACTTATAGAACAGTTTGATATGGGGTTACAGTTTCACAGTTTCAGATCTTTCCTTCTAGCTGCTCCAAGACACTGTAGACTAAAACGAAATATTGAGATGCTTTTGAATTTCAATATTGATATATTGAAATATTATGTTGATTTAATGATTCAGTAGTTATATTCATTTGTTAAATCCGAATTTCTCTAACTCCTCCGTCTCCTTTGATCCTTCTCCCACTCTTTAGAGATAGTTGGGCTATGCCCATTCTAACGTTTTCATGCTGAAAGGGGTGTCGACAATATATGGGATAAGGGGATGGAGCTGACTGATGTTCTTGGAGAGGCTGGCATCCCTGGGTTTCAGGACTTACACTGCTTAGGAACCATCTGAAGGTTTCAGGTTTATGAAAAGTAAGTTTAGTGTGTGCAACTTTTGTAGGACCTCATATAGAGCCCTGGGTGTTCTTTAGAGTTAGCAGGTATGATGTTGGTTGGATTTTGGCAAGTCATAGCAATAAGCAATATTTAGCTGAAGCTTGTATAAGAGTAGCCTCCAGAACAGCCTCTCAGCGCAATTTGAACTCTCAGCCACTGATACCTTATTTTGTTACATTTCTTTTCTCCAGTTTGGTCAATATGGCATTGTCGATCCCACAATGCCAGAGCCAGGCTCATCTCTGGAAGTCTTTCCCACATTTCCAGGGAGACTCACATCCCTGGGCATCATGTCCCATGTATGGAGGAACATTCCAGCCATCTTGAAAGAATTATCAGGGATGTTGTTGGAATGGACCCTAGACTGTGGAGTCAAGTTGGCTTAAGGTAAGTGTAGCTGATGACATGGGTGACAAAAAACTTGAAACAGGGACCATACACTATCTGCTTTTAAGTATCTGGGCAGTGAAAGGAAGACACAGTAGTAGGAAAGGGAAGCAACTGTTTTCTTTGTAGCTAATGAGATCTGTGCAGAAAAAGAGTCAAGATGTAAAAAGCAGATGGGCTTAGCTTTGGAAGCAAAGCTCCCAGCTGTTAAGAATGGATGGTACCATGAACATGATTAGAGTTATTAGACAGTTCTTAAACATTAGTCTGTCACCTCAAGACAGAGCTATGTTAAGATGGAGAGTGGGATAAAGTTACAGAGATGGTTTCTCTGATTAGATGAAATTTCAAGTCAGATTTCCTGCTAGTAAATATTTCAGGAGTAAGCTGTATGCCAGGTGTCTCAAACCCTAATCCCTACAGGGGCCAATAGCATGAGTGAACTCATGCAACATGCAATAATTTAAGCACCTTGCGTTTCCCCCAAGCAACGTGTCCTCTCACATTTTTCAGGAAACATGCAGTCCTCTTAGTTTATTTTTCACTTTTTCAACTTCAGTAGAGACACAGTCATATAGAAGGGTTTCCCTATAATGAGAAAACCGTGTTTATAAATGCAATGGACACCTGGCCTCAGAGTTGAGGAGATAGCTTGGAATAATGTAGTCTGAGAAGAACTAGAGGGCATATGCTAGAGGGAACAGTCACTATTCTGTACCAACTGCTTGTCATGTGTCTGGGTTAGGAGCTATCAGATATCCTGATAATTTAAGAGAAACCAGAGCTCTGAATGTTGATGTGAAATATCCTGGTGGTTGTCTGTGGGATCAGTTGAAAAACAAAACAAGATTGGGTAGGCCGTGAGGGCACCAGAACTGCCCAGGCACTGCCAAGTGGCATCTTCTGTTGTCCACATCCAGTTCATTCTGTCACATACCTGGGAAGCAGGCAGCTTTTGATACTTGAGAGTCAGAACTACATGTGGTTTCCTTTGGTCGTGCTGATTAAAGGTAAAGGGGGAAAAATCCCTTAAAGCCAAGTGAGCAGTTGGGATTAATGGTTTACCAGGGTGATTGATACTGTGAAAACAGAGCAAGAGGCTTATACTAAATGGATTTTGTGGTACTTGAGCAGTTTGTTTGATTTTGATAACCGGAGGCATTCTTGTGCTCTTTAAATTCGGTCGAGAGAGGGGCTGGGCTGCTTTGCCTGCTATGGCAAAACTACATGTAGGGCAATCCGAGGGGGGTATTGGTAGGATTAATATGGCAAAATGCTATGATGCTATGAAGCCATTATGAACATAGTTATTTAGAAAAATATGTATTTATTTTGGGAGTATCTCACTATATTGGCCACTGTTCTAGGTGATATTATCAAACTTGAAACAGATTATTTTAGACAGCATGATTCCATGGCTTCCTCATATTATTAATAATTTCATTAATAATTTTAATTTTTAAAGCAAGAATCAATTATATTTAGAGTTGTATTGTTTTAGGTTTGGGAATAACAAATTATATAAGTAACATATATTAACATTACATGATGCTGGTTAGTAGAATGTTAGGAGATTTTTGTTTGTTTTGTGATAGCTAGCATGGGAATCAAGATACATGCTGTCTCTGCCTAGAGTTCGCAAAAATGTTCCAAAATTCCAATTATAATACTGTTCTGGTTTGCTAAAGCTGCTGGAATGTAATATACCAGAAACGGATTGGCTTTTACAAAGGGGATTTATTAGGTTACAAATTTACAGTCCTAAGGCCATGAAAATGTCTGAATTAAGGCATCAAAGGGAAGGTACCTTCTCTCAGGAAAGGCTGCTGGCATCCAGGGTTCCTCTGTCACATGGGAAAGAACATGGTAACTTCTGCTAGTCCTTTTCTCCAAATGTCTCTGAGCGTCTGTGCGTGCTTTTCTCCTGAGTTCTGGTTTAGTGGCTCTCTCCAAAATGTCTCTGCCTTTGTCCTCTCATATAGGACTCCAAGTGAAGGATTAAGACCCAGCTTAAATGGTCTGGGTTACATCTCCAAGGAAACAACCTGATCAAAAGTTCCCACCCAACAATAGTTCTGCACCCACAGGGTGCACAAATCCCTTCCCAGATTGCCCCTTCTTCAATTCTATCTTCCTTTTGTGGTGGAGATTGCTGGTTGTCTCCTAAGGTCCATGCCTTCCATGATATTAGAATTTTAGCTAGACAGTGGCTATTCAGAAAAAAGGTAAAATTTCCAGTCTTCATTGGAAGTGAGGTGTAACAAGTGACTCAATTTTGATCAACAGGATATAGAAGAAGGCAACTTTCAGGAATCTTTCTTTAGGCCTGCTGGTCCATGAACTTTGCTTGCTTCCACCTCTTTGTTCCTTTATCTTACTGCCTGCTGTGTGGAGATTGTCATCTTGGATGAAAAGGATGACGGCTTCATTCTAGGGATGGCAATGTGTGATCTGGAAAAAATAATCTGAGCATATGTTGGAGCAGAGCTTTCATAGCCCTCTGGATTATATGCTCACAGCTGAATTCCATACTGAGTAAAACTCTATCCCTACCTAACACCATAAAGTGATAAAATTAATGCGTGTCTTGGCATGAGGCAGCTTTTTCTTGAGTGGTCTAATCTCATCCTTTACTGTTCTAAACCATCCATGAGCAAACTCCTTGGTACCCCACTTAAATCTCTAAAATGCTTAATTGACATACTGGATAAGGGAGAATTCTATTCTCTGACCTTTTCATCAAAACTTTGCTCATAGTTTTTAGAACCAAAATTAATACTGCAACTGAAAATCTAGCAAGACTCCTTCCCTACCCCTAAAATGTTTTCATTTAAAAAATTGACTTACATGTTTATTGCATCAAGTAAGCATAAATGCTAATTTTCCCCAAAACTACATGGATGTTTTTGTTGTCATTTCATTAAATTTATATTTATTTGAAGTTTATCACTTTTCTACAATAAATCTTCTCCCAAGAAAATATTTCCATGAATTTGTTCAAATTTTCTCTTTTTCATAGCCCTAGAGCCCATATATTTCTCTTAAGTTAATCTGTGACTATTTTTATAAATTTTCTTGCTATTGAAATGCCAATTTATTATCTGAGATTTTGATTCTTAATGCATCATATATACTAAACAATTTTCCTTATTTTGAAGGAAAATAAGATTATTTGGGTTATAAACTTGTGATTAAACATATTATTGCTATTATTGTCAGATGTAAAAATTGCATTGTAAATGTCCCATTCATTTTGTATATGGCAACACTTAAAAATAAGAAAGTTTTATTTAATATGGAGAGAAATCATACTCACAGGATTTTTACAAGCTTTATCCCATTTTGATTGTAGTTTACCTCTTTTACGGTTACTGATCTGGAAACCTCAACATTTCCATTCCTCTATTTATGAAATCAGAAGATGTGTGTGATCAAATGAAAGCTTACAATTATTTAGTTTATCGCTCTCGTTTTATGCACTATGAAATGGGCCAAGAAAGATAATGCGGTTTGGCTGACATCACTTATTTATTTATTTTTACTGAGAACATCAGACAGGTACAATAAGGGTGTATCTGTGAAAAGAGGTTTATTATCAGGTAAACATGCTTTAGATCTTGGGCTGTCCATGTACAAACTGAATCACCATGGCCTCTCTACCTCACAGTAGTCTGACCTGTAAAACCATCAGACTTTTCATGGCTTTCGTGAGGAATAATAAGCAAATTGTATTAAAGCCCTTAGCCCTTGACTGGGCACAGGGCATAGAGTCTTAGTTTGCCAAGGCTGCTGGGATGAATACCACCCAATGGAGTTGGGTTCACAACAGGAATGCATTGGCTTTAAAGGGTCCTATTAGAGAGGGGGTCACACCTACCCGGCCCTGGATTAAATTAAAAACAATGTCTTTATTGGGGTACATAATTCAACCCACCACATGTGGTATGTGCTACAAAGGTGCTCTTTCTCCTCTCCACGTGAGGATAAGAGAGCTTTTACATTACATACAAAAGGGAATTCTCCACGAAGCAGAAAGCATTACATGATTCCCACAGCCATGGGACAAAACTGACAAAATGGACTTTATTCAAAGAATCCTTTGGAATATGATAATGGGATTGTCCCAAATAGAGCAGAGACTTTTGATCTGGTCCCCTGGGCTGATTGGTGATGGATGTGCTGGCATGGATGGGGAGATTCCTGCTGGATTTAGAGCTTGTTTATACTCATCGGGTGCCTTGAATGTAAGCAACTTTAATGACTTGGGGTTGGAGTCATTCAAATATTTAGCACCCATGGATGAGAATGTTTGTCTCCCTGTTTCTTCAGACTGGTCACTGGAGAGTATATAATTTACCTCTAACTTTTATGTGTAAGAACCAGCAGCCCATGATGTTTTCTTCCATGCCAGGTAACATTCCATGCATATCTCTTTCATAAATCTTAGGTCTCTCTGCAGGTTGAGGTCCTAGAAGAACACAGAATCTCAGCATACGTTGCATGAAGAAGGTAATCGGGGAGGCAGGGACACAGACACATGCCAGGGACAGAGAAGTACTTCGTCCAGCCGGCACTTAAATAATCAATCCCGACAATTACAGATGGAGCAGAGTTTACACTCAGGAAACGTCAGTCAGAGACTGTCTCTGTGTAATGTCAGAAAGGTTCACTCTGCTAACCCAGGAACCTCAGGTGTCACTTGTTAAAAGGCTGATTATGTTTATATCGGTTATTTGTCCACACAATAATTGTACTTCTTTCTAGGTTATAATCATCCTGAAGCAATCTTATTTCATTGGCTAAAAGGGACGTGCTTCTTAAGTTCACATGTCAGTAAAACAATTCTCAAAACACCATTTAATTTTTTTTTTCGACATGAAGTCTAGAAATAATCACAAGGACTGTTTTGAAGGTGATTGGACTGAGGTTGGCCTGGCTCCTGAAAAGGACAAAATAGACCAAAGCCATCCTCCTGGAATGCTGCCTTACTCCTAATAAGATCAAATGATGCATATTTCTAAAAAGTCAAGGTAATATTTTTGTTTATTTTCACATTGCATATTACCTTTCTTATATGATATTGCTTCCTATTCCATTTAAGACTATTAAAGCTATGAAGTATGAATTCCTTTATCAAACTACCTTTTTATCTTAAAGTAGCTTTATAGCTATATTCACTTCCATCCATGCATCCAAATATAATAAATATAAAAGTATTAGAAAAACCATAAAGGAAAAGGCTAATGTATAGCTGTGCAAAATACCATTTCAAAGTGTCCGAAACACCACAAGAAAACTTAAAAAGCAAAATACAAACTGGAATGCAATCAAAGCTATTATCCTCAGTGAATATAGATCTATTAAGTCGCGTTCAATAAAAACCAATCTTTCCAAAAGACAAACAGGAAATTTCCAAATCAAGAAACAGACATGGCAAATAAATATACCAAGTATTGTTCAATTTTAATATTAACTGAGTAATGGATGCCGAGGCAAAAACAGATCAGACAATTACAAATTAGAACAAAATTTTATTCCTCATTCATCAGATTGACAAAAATTAAAATATTTGACAATATGAATTGCTAGTAAAAATGTGGCAGGAGTATAAAGTGGTACAAATAACATGGAGAGCACTTTGACAGGAGCTTATAAAATAAGATGAAAAGATAGGATTTAACAAATGAGTATGATTGCTGAATCATTAAATTGATATCTCGTTTAGTCTCCAGGATCTTAGAGCAACTAGAAGTAAAAATCTAAATTTGTGGAATTGTAACCCATGTCAAATTTTGAAATCTGTTCAAAACGAATTATGGTGCTGTGCTTTGAAATGTATTGCTTTTTATGTTATTTTTTACAAAAAAGAAAAATAAGTCGATTGTGATGATAAAAAAATATTTAAGCCCTCTAGCCTCCTATATTCTGGAGCAGCTGGAAGGAAAAATCTGAGAGGATCATATGGTAGCCCATGACAAACTCTGGGATCTGCCCTGTAACTACTTGTTGAGGGATCCTTTGGAAACTATTGCTTTTTTATTTCTTTGCTTTGTATATATGATATATTATGCAATAAAAAAGTTATAAAAAATGAAAAGGACAGATATCTTATGACTCGGAGATTCTACTTTAAGTAACTATTCTCAAGGAAAGATTTGCATACCAACACAGGGAGATATATACAAGGATGTTTGGTGCACCATATATGATAGAATATTTATATGGCAGTTACAAGTTTCTCAATAAACATATGCACATGTGGAATATCATATAGCAATTAAAAGAAACTTAGAAATAGCATATTTAATTCATTTTACATAAATAATGGAACGATCCAAAAAGCATATTGCTGGGTAAAGAAGCAATTATAGAATATGGGCACCATATTTTACCATTTATATGAATTTAAAACACAGATACATCAAAAATATACTTAGAGCTCACTTGTTTCTTATAGCTATGAAGTGGCCCTCAGCTTCATCTATAGTGTTTTCTTTTATGAAAAAAAGAAGGAATGTTATGAAATATTGATAATCCTCATTTCTATGCAGGAAGATTACAGACATGGTTATTTATTGTTCTTTTTTATTTTAAGAAAGTGAAAGAAAACAATCTTACAAAAATCAAGAAGGATAAATCGATATAAATAGATAACCTATAGAAGAGAAGTGTGAATGCAAAACCAATCAACATCACTATTAGCCAATAGAATATAAATTGAAGCCACAATTGGAAGATTTTTAAAAGGACTTTATTTTTTGGAGACATTTTAGTTTTGCAGAAAAATTGTGTGGAAAGTGCAGAATTCCATATCTCCTTTCCCTTCCACCCCACAGTTTCCCCTATCATTAAAATCATGCAATAGCACGGTACATTTGTCATAATTATACCCATATTGATACATTGTTATTAAGTCCATAGTTTACATTAGGGTTCACTCTTTGTGTTGTACATTCTATGGGTTTTGACAAATGCATAATGTCATGTATCCACCATTACAAGATCCTACAGAATAGTTTCACTGCCCTAGAAATACCCCAGACTCCACCTATCCATCCCTCCTCTCCTCCCTCTGAACCCCTGGCACCACTGATCTTTTCACTCTATCCTTTTGCCCTTTCCAGAATGTCATATAGTTGGAGTCATACAATATGGAGACTTTTTAGACTGGCTCTTTTCCCTTAGCAATAAGCATTCAAGTTTCCTCCACGTCTTTCTGTGGCTTGAGACCTCATTTCTTTCCATCACTGAATAACACTCCATCATATGAGTATCCCACAGTTTGTTTATCTGTTTCCTATTGAAGGGCATCTTGGTTGCTTCTAATTTGGGGCAATTAAGGATAAAGCTGCTGTAAACATTCACATGCAGGCTTTTGTGTGGACATGCGTTTTCAACTCATTTGGGTAAATAAATAAAAGCAGAGTGATCGGTACAAAGTTTTGCTGAAGTATTTAATACCCAGTGGGGGCACTGCCAAAAGGAGCCTGTGGGTGACTGGGACAAGCCCGTGTGTTGAGTTGGCATCTTGCAGCCTTTCCAAAGCCCACATGCGTGCTCCAGGAATGTCCCCACCCATGGCTACCAGTGGCCAGAGACCAAGAACCAATCACAGCGTGGGACTTTTGTCCCTCTCCTGGAATTCCCCACTTCCCCTGCCTTGACCCTGAGCGAGCTGGAGCTAGTAGATAAGCAAAGAGAAATGGGAGCATAGGATGCACCTTTCCCTGTGCTGGACCTAAGGATGACAGTCAGGCCAGATTGGGGGTGGGAGGAGAGGTGGCAGGAAAATCTTTGAAATACGCATGAGATTGAACTTGTAAACTTGGCAATGCTACTCTTTTATACCTGAAAGTATGAATGATCAGTTTCAATAAACATAGACTTGAATATGACAGATGGAAGATGATGACATAAGGCAGACCTAGGGGACTTGTTTCCCTATAGTGGAAGGCAGTGACAGAAGTAAAATGTACTTCCATCAACTCGGACACATGTACCACACCGAAGCAATACGTTAGTAATGGGCAGTATAAGCGAACCCTGTATTTTATGCATGACTTTTCTGTAATCCACACTTTCTCTAATTAAAAAAAAATTTTAAACAAAAGCAAAAAAATGTTCTGTATCACCCACCTAGATAAACCAAAGATAAGATACTTGAGAGGTGAGGAATATTTTCTAGAGTAACCAACTACCTGGTTTACCCAGACCACCCCTATTTGCTATTTGCTTGTTCCAGAGTCATTATTTAGTATACCCCTTTATTCTCAGAAACGTTTGGTCCTGGATGATGAGAAAATCTGTGAAAATTAAGTTGTTTATTCGCGCTCAATCATCTAAAAAGTGGCAGCTCTGGAATTCGAATCACATCTGTCTGGCTCTAACCTGTATGTTCTTTCCACTGCTATTTAATATTATTAATCTGGACGAATAGGAAGTAATTTAATCCAAATGAGTCAATTTTTGAAAAACGAGTAGAGTTGAAGAAAAAATGAATTATTACTATTACTTCATACTTAAGCCAACAAGTGTTGGCATGTAGAAATCTTTGGGGATTGGTCCTAATGAGTAAATAAGTCAAATGTGTATATAATATAAGTACCTGGCTGTAAAGAGATTAAAATATGTCTTTTCTGAAATGTATCAAGCACCTAGGGTTTACATATTTAATTTGCCTACATCTTTTCTCCATGAGTGAAACAAAGGTAAGAATCTTTGAATGGTCATGAATTTCAAATCAGTGGAGTTCTGATTAGATAGCTTTATATGTATTAACAAAACCAATGAAATGGGATTATTATTCATAAAATCTTAAACATCAAGGAATAATTTTAATAAGGTATAAAACAATCAATGTATAAATATTATATATCACCTCCTTTTAAATATGAGATAACAAAATTGTGGTCCTTTTCAAAGAGGGGGAAACTTTAGTGTATAGCTGCAAAGAATTCATCCTTAGGGACATATTTTGCAATATTAAAAATGTCTGTAAAACCATGTACACCTCATTGTGTGAGCTGCAGTTACACCTGAATGTATGTGAATGTTTGCTGACATATTTAATCTCAGAATTTATCTGTGAATACAACCATTAATTTCTTTTAGATTAAAAGGGAATATTCCCCAATCTAAGAAGGACTTTTTCCATTTAGGTCTCTAAAAACTGTATCTTAGTTGGAAATTACCAGGAGACCCCCCATGAGATGAATCAATAGAAAAATGAGGAGTTTTACATATCTTGGTTGGAAATTACCAAGAGATCCCCATGAGATGAATCAATAGAGAAAAGAGAAGCCTTGCTTTTCCCTCTCTCCCCTTATCAGCTATGTGACCTTGGGCAAATGTTTTCACCTCTCTGAATCTCAATTTCCTTTCCTGTCTTATTGAAATGATACCTACCTATCTCACAGTTTTTAATTAGGTTCAAAACTCAAAATGAGCTAATATTTGTATAACATACCATTGAAAAAGGTTTGTCATATAAAGTCCTCATTTGTCAAGGAATTTACAAATTCAAGGTTATTATTACTATTGGGATAAACTTCCTCCAACAAAGAATAGCCTTAAGCAGCAAAGAAATGTGTCCTAGTGAGTCTCAGAATGCAAAAAGTGGGGCAAAAAAGGGAGCGGGGCTGGGGGGACAGGCAAAGGAACGGTGGGAGGTAGAATTAGAAAGCCCCACCGAGGAATGAATCACCTCTTTGCTTTTCAAAATGTGCACGTATTGGGGCGGATCAATCCCGCGGGAAGCTCACGGTCTGACAAGTTCAACCGCAGTTGCCAGTCTCGACAGAGCTGCTCATCAAGCCCCTTTGAGCCTCGGGAGGGAACTCCTGCCTTGGCCCAGACGAACAGGGCTCTGCAACTGATCTTCCCCCAACCTTGTAATGAAGTTTGACACTTGGCAGAAGCGGGGAGCAGAAGCACATGCTCTTAATGAGCTCTCATTCCTAAGAGACTTTGGTATCCCGGGAACACACCTCCAGTTATCTGTTGCGGCTCTCGGGACAGCCTAGGCAGGCTGCAGTTAGCGACAAGTCGAGATGCCACGCCAGGCGTCGTCTGGCTGGAGAGACTGGATGTCTGCGCTCATTGCCAGATTTCACTGGGGAGATGAGGGGTGGGACAGGGAACCTTCAATACAAAGACCAGGGTCCTCCCCAGATTGAGCTCTCTAAATGTCTAAAGAGGAGGTGCTGACTGGGCAGGAGGCAAAGCAAACCTGGGTATGGGCACCGAGCTGCATAAAATACCCAGGCTTCTGGGTCACATCCTAAACGACATGTTATTTGCTCAAATGAAAGAGCATTCACTCACCCCAAGAGTCTCAGCCAGTGGCCGCCTATGTGGCTATTGCCCTGAAGCTTAACTAGCTAGATTGGCTTGTGAATTTATTCATTCAATAGTTGAAGATTAATTGCTTCTGTTGCCAGGTACTTTTCTACCCACCTGTGAGAGCTTCTGCCACCTTCAAGGTGGGAAAGATTCTTCCCCTGGTGGAGTCTGCCTTCTATTAGGGGGAGACAGATGACAAAGAATTAGCTAAATGAGATCATTCGAGTGTGTTAAAACAAGGGTGATGTGAGAGGAGAAGGGATCTAGAATTTGGGGAAGACAGCTTTAGAAACAGTGGTCATTTTGGAGGCTGTGACATTTGAGTTGAGATGTGCTGGTTGAGCAGGGTGCTGCCAGGGGGAGGGCTAAGGAAAGAGCATTCCAGGTAGAGGGATGCCCGTGAGAGGATGAGAGGCTATGTACATGAAGGATTGGGTGGGGAGGTGCTTTATAAACCACCAGGTACTCAAGAGTAATGTTTTATTGGCAGCACAGTCATTATTTTAATGACTCTTGTCCAGGACCTTTCTAACCATGTTTTCTATAGAAGGAATTTCCCTGGGTCTGTGTGGAATAATTGTCAGACTCAAAGCAAAGAGACTTCTTTGCTTATCATGCTGTAGTGCAATTAAGGATTGACTTGTCCCTCTTTCCTTCTCGCAGAGAGTTGCTTGAAGGCAGGTACTCCTTCTTTTGTTGTGGTGCCACTAGAACCTGGTAGAGCCATATAGCATAGAGCAGGCACCTTATAAATATTTGCCAAATGTGTGTATCAAAGAGGCTGGGTCTGTGGTGGTTTAGAGAAGGAACCGTTTTCATAGTGGCTGAATTACTTATTTCAAAGCTTCAGGGAGGGGTCTTCAAGAGAATCTGTCACTACATGTATATCCATTGCCACAAGTCTCATTTATTCCACCTGTTCCTCAAGGCATGGAATTCACGAGGTAAAGATACTTTGTAAGTTACTTGTTTTTCCAATCGGGAGGAAGGATGCATTTCTTCATCTAGGAGGAACTCAGTCATAACTACTTATAATACAAGGTGTAATAAAATAAAGGCTAAATTGAAGGAAAAGGAAGAATGGAAAAAGAAATGCTGAAAAGGTATAAGAGAAAAGAATAAAAATTGTAGCCCTTTGATAAGAATATTCTTTTTACAATGACCAATCAGTGATAGCTCAGGTTTGTGAATGAGACTCTCAAAAACAATTCGGAAATGTGGGTTGTATCTAGGTTCAGATTTCACGTGGCAGTTATCTCATTGCATTTGAACTGCAAATTGGTTATTAAAAGCACATTTCTTTAGCTTTGACTACCATGTAATAGGCAGGTAACAATTACATTGTTGCTTATTGGAAACACATTTCTTTCTTCTCAACAGTGTGATTATGTGTATATATATATATATATCACAGAAATCTTGAAACTCTATCAATTTGTGCCAAAAATATATCTCTTTTCTTTTGAATTCACCAGGTTCAAGATATTGTCTCAAAGGAGTACTATTTAATCTCCTAAAAGTATCTGTGTAGGAAAGGATGACTGCTACAAGCAAAAGTTTGGCAGTTTGTTTAATCACTCAGAATAATAACTGGAAACAAGAACACTCTGCATATTAAAAGCAGATTTGTTCAAAGCGTGATGACCACTTTGTGTCTAGACCAAACTACCGCAGGCTCAAATGTTCTGGACAAAAATTGAAGCAGTGAAACCTTTTTTCAGGGGCAAATGAATCATTCTGTGGGTTGGGTGCATTTTCTTACCCATTGGATTTATTGTAGCAAACTCCTAATTTCATGGGTTTGAACTGAGTTCTGTATTCTGGGCTATAGCTTAGACTGCAGTTAAATGACTAAAGAAGAAAAAGTAATAGAATTTAAAGAGATGAAAGGAACTAAAACACCACCTCGTCCAACATACTCATCTACACACATGAGAAAACTGGGGCAACTAGTTGTTGCAGAGCCATTTTCAGATTCTGGCTCATTTACCAATTTTGGGAAATGTAATGGATATGCAAACTCTAACCAGAGTTCTGCATTAAATTTTTTTCAATAAGTGAAAAGATGCTTTAAGTTTTCTGAAACTAGGTGGAATGTAAACGACTTTCACTATTCTTCAGTTAGTCATTTCCTGCTTCATTTTGGTTAAGGATAGTGAAGTGAATTGAATTAAGGGCTCCAACAATGACAAATTCTTAATCTCCATCTGCACCCTGTGAGTGTGAACCCATTTGAAAACAGGACCCTTTGAAGATTTGTATCAGTTAAGTGGTGGATTCATTTGTGGATAGGATCTTCCAGGATCCCATTTAGGTATGAGAGAACTGAATGAGAGTGGCCTTAACCACATGACTGGAGGTCATATTATGAGAGGAAATCCAGGGGTGCAAGGGGAGTTCAGGGCTAGAATTCTCACCTGCCATGCAGGAAACCCAGGTTCGATTCCCAACCTATGCATCCCCACTTCCAAAAAAAAAAATTCAACAAATGGTGCTGAAATAATGGGATAATCACATGGAAGAAGAATGAAATGTGTCCCCCACACACACATCATGCAGCAAAAAAAAAATTTTTAAGAGAGAGAAAGACAGAGGAACTCCAGAGGCAGCCAGAGGACCCAGGAGCTGGAAGTCAGTGGAAACCAGAAGAACAGACACAAGGAGAGAAAGTGCCCTGTGATGGAGGCAGAGATGGAAGCCAAGGAATCCCAAGGATTGTGGCAAGGCTGCCCCAGAATGCTACAGACTTCGGGAAGAAAGCATGGGCTTGCTTGATTTTGAACTTCTAGTTTCCCAAACTGTGAGACCAAACATTCCTGTTAAGACAACCATGTATGACATTTGTCATAGCAGCCCTGATTAACTGACAGACCCAGTAAGAAAGAATATTATTCATATGGAGCTTGTGCAGAGGCGGCTAAGACCCAGTTTGGCAATGAGAAAAATATTGAAATATTTCTCTATAGGTTGGTAATTAGATGCTTCTCTGAGTGCGTGGAGGGCTCCATTTTCACTCTTGCAGTCAGCGGCCACTCCTCCCCCAGATTTTCCCACCATGCATCGTCTAAAAGCCTAGCAATGGGACATTCCTTTGGAGCAGTGTCTTTCTGTTCCAATTGGTCACTGCCTGCCGCTTACATGCTTTCACATTTTTGGATGTCTCATCTGCATATGGCAATAGACTTTGCTAAAGACTAATACAGTTCTAATATCGGAAGGAATTTTATCTAAGAGAAACATCATTAATAAAATGGACATAAAAACTAAATATGACATTTCCACAATCTCTGTTCCTTTTATAATAATACCAATATGTACTGAGTGCTTACTCTGTTTCATTAGCAAACAACTAATGTAAAAGATTGTAACAAGTCTTTTTCAGTCCTCTTAAGGTCCATTAACTTATTTCATCTTCATTACAGTCCTGTGTTGATAGGACCTAATATTTTACAGATGGAAAAGCAGGAAGGTGAAATAATTGGCCCTAAAACACACAGCTAGTAAATGGTGGAGCTAAGACTTCAGCCAAAGCATTCTGATTCCAGAGCATGAGCTCTTAATCTCCAGAATGAAATTCTCTTTGGGATGGCATACAGATTTTGATTATATATTTATATTTGTTAGTTCTTTCTAGACAATATTCAGTCAGAATACCTGAGACTGTAGCATAGAGAAGATTCAACCAAATTATTACTGCTTAACTCACAATTTAGATATTGAGGGGGTAGGTACCCTTGCTTGACTGGCATTGCGCTTTTCTAAAAAGACTAGTTTTTCCTGCTGGTGATTCAGTTGAATTAGTGAATTTCTTAGATCAGTAATTAAAGTGGTGTTTTGAAATCAGAAGTGAGTCATGGACAAAAGGTTATATATTATATAATTCCATTTATATGAAATGTCTGGTGTCCATAATAGGCAAATCCATGGAGACAGAGAGTAGATCGGTGGTTGCAAGGCACTGGAAGGAGAAGGGTGGAATTGGGGAGTCAATGCTAATGAGTACAAGGGTATTTTGGGGGTCTGATGGAAACATCCTGAAATTAGGTCACGGTGATGGTTGCGCAACTCTGTGAAGACACTAAAAGCTATTAAACTGTACATTTTAAAAAGGTGAATTTTATGGTCCTTGAATTATATCTCAATTAACAAATAATAATTTTTTTTAAAGTGAGTCAAGGTTCACCATCAACTGGCTATCACCAACGAAGCCAGTTTGATCAGAGGGGACATTTTGACTTTTAGTTCTGTGAGGATGAATTCTATCCAGAAAGAAAAAGAAGACATACAACAGATGGGGGCTACTGGTTAATCTTTTGGTCCGCTGGATGGAAAGAAAAGTCTAGAAGACATATGCTTTGATTAAATGCACTAAACAATTACTGGGTAAACACCATATGCAAGGCACCATGCTAGGCAGTGCTGCCTGAAAATTAAATATATATATATATATGGTTCTAATATAGACACTACTAAGTGAGAGGAAAGGGATCCAGCTCCTGGTAAGTTTCGGGAGTTGCTACTGGGGAATTGTCAAGGATGTGCCAAAGGAACCTTCTCAGTGCCAGGGGTTCAGTGAGATGGGGAAACCCACACTCCAACCCTCAATCATCCAGACCCACAAACCAGATTTCACTAGAAATCTAGAAAAGATTTTCTCCCATTGCTTCACTGATGCTCACTGGCATCATGACGCTAATAAATGATTCAGGGTGTCGCAGTACTGACATGAAGAGTCAACCCAACGCCCATTTTCCTACTCTGGGCACTCCCTCCCAAGTCTCAACTAACCCATAAAACATGACCACTGATCCAAAGATGCCTTGGTGGATATGGAATTAGAAGGAAAGGGAGAGAATAATCTGGAATGATAGGTCCTTCTGTCTAGGCTGTGGGGAGGTATCCTCTCCACCCACACCAAAGAATATCTCTTAAGTGATGGAGAGGTTCAAAATTGCACCACCTGCTCTCCCTTTCCTGCCTCGTGGTAACATCTCAAACAGACTTCAAACCCTTCTCCTGGTCATCTTCAGACTCAAGACATTCTCATATCAGCTAAAATATGCTTTCAGAAATTAAAGGTTTGTTCCATCTAGACATAGTAAAAACTTTGATTTCAGACCTAATTCAGTGGTCTATTAGTTCTAGACTGGTCTAGACCAGGCCTGACTTGGGCATGAATTAGTACAGAGGAAAAACTGTATTTTCTTTTCATTTCCCTATGCCCCCCCCTTTTTTTTTTGCATGGTCAGGCACCAGGAATCGAACCTGGGTCTCTGGCATGGCAGGCGAGAACTCTGCCACTGAGCCACCATGGCCCGCCCTCCCTATGCCCTTTTTAAATACAATTTTATTGAGATATATTCATATACCATATAATCATCCAAAGTATGCTATCAATGGCTCATGGTAGCATCCTATAGCTGTTCATTCATCACCACAATCAAACTCTTAGAGGTTTATTTATTGTAAAATATAACATATACAAAGCAAAGACAGAAAGAAGCAGTAATTTTCAAAGCACACTTCAACAAGTAGTTACAGAGCAGATCACAGAGTTTGTCACGGGCTACCAATCCATCATCTCAGATTTTTCCTTCTAGCTGCTCCAAACACACTGGAGGCTAGAAGTCTTAGTAATATTGTGATTCAGTAGCCATACTTGTTTGTTAAATGCCATTTCCTCTGTTATACCTACTTCTACTCCTTCGATCCTTCTCCCAGGGTGTGAGGATCTTTGGGCAATGCTTCTTCTGACTTTTTCATGCTGAGAAGGGGTGTCCACACTAAAAGATAGGGGGATGTAATTAGTTAATAATCTGGAAGAGGCTGGCCCTTCTGAGTTTCAGGATTTATCTAACTTAGGAACCCTCTGGGAATCATATGTTCCAGGAAGGCAAACCCTACTGCATGACTGCCCCTTCGGATCCTCAAGGGACACTACCAGTGCTTTTTAATTATCAGCTCACCATAATCTGAGATGTATCCTGGTATTACATTAAACTATACAGAATTCCAAGTCCTCATTCCCGTTCTGGACTCCAGGAGTTTGGGTTGTTTAAATGAGCTATTCAGAGAAGTTGATTTAGATTATGTGTTACAGAGAATTTGGGTTCAAGACTTAATAAACCTCTCTGCCTTTGATCTCATTCAGTAGCTGAAGATTTAGAATATATACACTATCATCTTTTATCTTGCATTCTAATTAACCTTAGACCCAGCCAGACTGACTTTGCTTTAAACTTGAATTGAGACCTGAGCTCTTTTTTTGGTTACTTTAGCTGTTATTATATATAGCTGTTATTATATATAGCTATGCTAACTTTCAGGGCTGCAGCACTCCATTTCTGGGTTTTAGGGGTCACAGAGTTACCCAAAGCTCCAAGGAAATACCAGCGAATACACATATAGCTCAGTGTCTCAGAATCTAGAAATACATCTACAGCGTCAGAGCAGATGTGGCTGCTATAAGGATCCACAATCTGGCTCCCATTTTCTTATGAATATTTTCTGAGAGAGTCCTTAACATATTTGTTCCTTTGTTTCTGGCTTATTTAGCACAACGCACTGGCCCCAAGTTTATTCAGCTGGTTGTGTGCCCCTTGAGTCCCTCCTTTTTGTAGTCGGACCAAATTCCATCATATAAATGTATCAACATTGAGCTCTCAGTCATCGTATCCTTCAGCTCCTCCATCTATTGGACACCATGCCTAATGTCCAAAATAAACAAAGTGTGTCTTACAGTATCCTGGCTTGGTTGTACAATCAGCAGCACTCCCAATTTTAGACCATTTTTGTTGCTCCATAATGACAAAAAAATGGCAAACATGTCACCAGCTATTGAATCAAAGCTACCTCTTATCACTTGTCCCTCCCTGCACCCAGTTAGTTGTCCTGGTAGTGCTGTGGTTCTGTTGATGTCTTCCTGTTAACTATTGGCAATAGCAGGCATTTTTAGTTTCCCGCCTAGATCCCTCTACCATTGACTCTTTGTCCACTATAGAACCATTGGAATAGTCACGTGAGAACTTATTTATAATTGTAAATTTAA
>PVIY010016894.1:32453-50769 GCA_004026745.1 Myrmecophaga tridactyla
AAAAAGGCAAAAAATTTCAAAGTACATTTTAACGAGTACTTATAGAACAGATTTCAAAGTTTGCTATGGATTACAGTTCCACAATTTCAGTCTTTCTTTCTAGCTGCTCCAAGACACTGGAGATGATAAAGAAATATCAATATAATGATTCAGAAGTCATACTTATTTGTTAAATCCTAACTTCTCTGTTATAACTCTTCGTTCTCCTTTGATCCTTCTCCCAATCTTTAGAGATATTTGGGTTATGCCCATTCTAACTTTTTTATGTGGAAAAGGGGTATCAGCAATATGGGATAGGGGGATAGAATTTGTTGATGTTCTTGAAGAGGCACCTCTGGGTTTCAGGTCTTACTTAACCTAGGGATCTTCTGAAAGTGTTAAGTTTCTTGAAAGTAAACTTAGTGCATGCAAATTTTGTAGACTCTCAGATATCGCCCTGGGTGTTCTTTAGAGTTAAAAAAAAGAATGATGTTGGTAGGGGGTTGGCAAACCTTGGCAATTAGCAATATCAAGCTGAAGATTGCATAAGAATAGCTTCCAGAATAGTCTTTCAACTTTACTTTAACTCTTTAACCACTGATACCTTATTTTGTTACATTTCTTTCCCCCATTTTTTTTTGGCCAGGAAAGTGTTGTTAATCCCACAGTGCCAGGTCCAGGCTCATCTCTGGATGTCATGACCCACATGGGGGGAGGGGAGGGATTTTACTTGCAGAGTTCAACTTAGAGAGAGGCCACATCTGAGCAACAAAAGAAATTCTCTGAAAGTAACTTTTAGGCATAATTATAGGTAGAGTTAGCTTCTCTGCTACAGAAATAAGTTTCATAAGAGCAAGACTTAAGATGAAGGACTTGGCCTATAAACTTAGGTGTCCCTAGTGTTTGAGAGAGTATCTGGGATTTCCCAGATATGAAAGTTTAATAGTTCCATATTTTTTCTCCAGTCCCTCAAGGGACTTTGCCAATACTTTAATTTTCTGCCCAGCATATTCTGGGATATATCCAACTATTACATTAAGCTATACAGAATCATAAACCCTCATTACCATTCTAAGCTTCTTGGACTTGGGTTATTTAAATGAGCTATCCTGACAGGTCGAGTTAGATTGTGTGCTCCAGAAAATTTAGATTTTGGACAAAATAATGCACTCTTCCTTTGGTCTCATCCGATAGGTGAAGTTCTAAAATACAGACACTGTCATCCTTTACCCCTGTACTGATTTACCTCAGTCCCAGCAAGATCAGCTTTATTCCTATCTCTAATTGAAGTCTAATGTCTTTGTCAGTTTCTTTAACAGTTGTTGTATGTAGCAATGCTGACTTTCAGAGCTGCAGAACTCCAACTCTGAGTCTCAGGCGTCACACAGGTAGCAAAAGGTCCAGGGAGGTACTAGATTATATACAACACAGCATCTCAGAATCTAGAAATAACATTTATAGCTTAGGAATAAATGTTACTGCTCTAAGAGCTTACAATCTAGGCCCCATTTTCTTATAAGTACTGTGGTACTGGTGATGTCTTCCTGTTAAATATAGGCCATAGAAACCATACCCCTCTATTATTGACTCTTTATGCATGATTCATACCTTTGAAGTGGTTCATGCACAGCCAATTTTTGAACATTTTCATTACGCTGAGAATAAAGAATAAAAATAAAAATAAGAAAGAAGACCAAAACATCCCATGCCCCTTATGTTCCCCTTTTATTTACTTTTTGTCTTTATTTTCTTACTCATGTCCACATATTGAATAAAGGAAGTGTCAGTCACAAGGATTTCACAATCATATGATCACACTGTGAAAGCTATGTAGTCACACAACCATCTTCAAGAATCAAGGCTACTGGATTACACAGTTCAACAGTTTCAGTTATTTCCTTCTAGCTATTGTAATACAATAAAAGCTAAAAAGGATATCTATATAATGCATAAAAATAATCTCAAAGAATGCCCTCTTGACTCTTTGAGATTTAGACCCAATGGAGTCATGCTCCACGTAGGGGTAAGGGTAGTGAATTTGGCTGCAGAGTTGGATTTGTAAGAGAGGCCACATCTGAGCAACAAAAGTGCTTCTGTGAAGGTGACTGTTAGGCATAATTTTAAGTAGGGTTAGCTTCTCCTTTGCAGGAATAAGTTTGCTAAGGGCACATCCCGAGATTGAGGGCTTGTCCTATTGAATTGGTAGTCCCCATGCTTGCAAAAATATCAAGAATTTGCCAGGTGGGGAAGTTTAATATTTCCACATTTTTTCCTCAGTCCCTCAAAGAGTCTTTGTAAGTATTTTGCAAATTTTTCCCACATTATTTGGGATGTATTAGGGCATCACACTAACCTGTACAAACCAATAAAACCTCATTCCCTATTCAAGATTCCATATAATTATGGTGTTCAAATAAACTGACAAGTTAAATTAGATAGTGTGCTTCAGGAATTATAAATTTTACACCAAAAAACCTCTTCCTTTGGTCTCACAGATGTTGAAATTTTAAAACATAGTCAATACCATCCTTTTTCTCTGCCCTTTAGTCTGATTTACCCTAGTCCTAACCAGATCAGCTTCATTCATATGTCTAATTGAAATCTGATCTCTTTTTCAGCTTTTTTAAAAATTTATGCATGGGGTAATGCTGACTTTCATAGTTGCAGAACTCTAGTTCTGAGTCTCAGGTGTCACGCAGATTCCCAAAGCTCCAGGGGACAACCAGGTTATACACAAAGAGCTCAGCATCTCAGAATTTAGGAATAACAGTTACAACTCAGGAATAGATGTAACTGCTGTAACAGCTTACAATCTAGGGACCTTTAGAATAAGCCTTCTCCTGATAATGTGCTATCAAATTCAATTCTCAGAGTTTGCACATTAGAATTAGTCCATATTAGTGAGGCATTATATTTGTCTTTTCATTCCTGACTTATTCAATCAACATACTGTGTCCAGGTGCATTCATTTAGTTGCATGCCTCACAACTTCACTCCTTCTTGCAGCCACTTAATACTCCATCGTATGTATAAACCACGGTTCCCATCCCATTCATCCGTCGATATACGCTCAGGCCAACTCCAACCATTGCAAATCATGAATATGGCTCCATAAACCAATGTGCAAATGTCCATTCATGTCCTTGCTTTCAGTTCTTCCAAGCATGTTCCTAATAACAGGGTTGTAGGATCAAATGGTGACCCTACACTTAGCCTCTGCTGGAACCACCACACTGCCCTCCAGAGGGGCTCCACCATCTACTTCCCTACTGGTAGTGAATAGGTTCATCGCTCTCTCCACCTTTTCTCCAACACCTCTATCTTTCTGCTTATTTCCCCCCATGCCATTGCATAAATAATTTTATTATGGTAACATATATATCATAAAGTTTTGTCATTTTAACAGTTTTAGGCATGCAATTCAGTGGCATCAACTACATTCACAATGTTGGGCAGTTCATCACTGCCATCGATTACCAAAGCTTTCTCATCACCCCAAACAGAAATTCTGTACCCACTGCACATTAATTCCCCATTCTCCCTTCACCCCAGTCCCTAGAAACCTCTAATCTACTTTCTACCTCTATGGAATTTGCTTATTGCAGTTATTTCATACAAGTAGAATTATACAATGTCTGTCCTTTTATGTCTGACTTCTTTCACTCAGCCTCATGTCTTAAAGGTTAATCCATGCTGTAGCATGTACCAGAACTTCATTCTTTTTTCAGGGGGTAGGGCAGGGGGGCTAGAAATGCAGCTTTTATTGTGAGAATTTGACTTGTCATGGAGGGATCATCACATAAAATTCCATTTAGTAAACTTTTAGGTGACCAGTGACTTTGTCAATTAGGTCTGCTGGTGCTGGCCCAGTTGCTAGGACAGTCAGAGAGCCTGGTGCAATCTGAGTACGTGCAGCATCTTGAATTAAACTTATGGTCAGATCCAGCATTTTGCATGGGTCAGTAATCCAATCAGAGTTTCTTCATCAGGGCCTTTGACCACCACTTTTGGCTGGCCACAGTGCTCCCATTGTTTGAGCAATTCAAGGTTTTTCCTTTGAATTTGCTTGTAGGCAGAGACAGCAGCACGTGGGCACCAGCAGCCACTTCCCCCTTCCCCATCCTTAAGTCATTTTGAACCGCAAGAATCATTTTGTATTTCTCACTCTCTCCTAAGAGGCTGGCTTCATCTCTAGTGCCTGTGTCTGCCTTGCTCACTGAGCTTTTGGGGATCATCCTGAAGTATACTTGGAGCCCCCAGCCCAGGCACATGCCAGAAGCAACTCCAGCAGCCAAGCTGAGTGCACCAGGATGAGCCAAGTGATCTGTAACCAAGAATTTGAAGAGCGTCTTAAAGGGAAGAAAAAAAGTTATCACTCTCTAGTAGTGAAAAAATCATAGATGTGTAAGATCAAACACCTTGATAGTATATAACTGCAATAAACTTTTTAAAACTATATGACTTCATTGAGAATGTCATTCTTTTTCATTGCCAAATAATATTCCATTGTGTGAACATACCATGTTTTGTTTATCCACTCATCAGTTGATGAACACTTGAGTTGCTTCTACCTTTTGGGAATTGTGAATAATGCTGCTATGAACATTACTGAAGAAGTGTCTGTTCGAGTCCCCTGCTTTCAATTCTTTTAGGTATGTATCTCCATTGCTTTTTGCTCTTCCTTCTCCTCCTCACTTTACTGCTTCCTGTTTCTCCAGCATCAGGACAGAGGGAGCAGGGTTAGAGGACAAGGGTGAGAACCTTGTAACTTAGTAAAAGTCTTTTGCTGTTTGACTTGGCTGTGGGTGCCTGCTGTGTGACAGATATACTGATAATGAACCTCTCTGGGGTTACACAGACACTCTCTAATAGTCCTTCAGGGGTCCACCCCCCACACTGCATTTCTTCCTGGTAGGGTAGGCATGCTCCTCCATGATACTTTCCAATGCCCCTCACTAATCACAGGCACGGGAAATTCAGACAGCCTCTCCATGCCTTCACTCTTTACCATCACAGGCTGCCAAGTAAGACTCTCACTACTAGATAACATACATTTAAGTATTCACTGCACACTCCCATGGAATGTGGCTAAATATCCTCCCAGAAAAAAAATCAGGTGTTTCATGATTTAACTTAAAATTTTACACCCTGTATCAAGGGGTAGTGTTGCATAATCCATACAGCATATATTTTGGAATCAAACAGATATGGGAATCAAGTCAAGGAATGTAGATTTGAATCCAAGTTCTGCAAGTTTTTAGCTGATGGACCATAAGGAAGTGACTTATCACCCTGGTCTTATTTTCCCTATTAGGAAAAAAGTGCTTTTAAAAGGCAATAAGGTAGCATATATGGTGTCTAGTACAGTGCTTGGCTCAGAATAGATGTTCAATAACTATATCTAACACAATAACTTGTATAAAGTGTATAAAACCCAAAGCATAGGACAAGTGAATGAATTCAGGTTGGAATCCCAGCTCAGTCATTTTCAAGCAGTGTGACCTTGGACATGTTACTTAGCCTGTCCATGCCACAGTTTCCCTATCTAGAATATGGAAGTAATGACAATAGCTACTTCGTAGAGCTGCTATGAAAAAAAAACGGAAGCCATAAAATAAGCATAATATAAATAAGCCTTAGATTTTGTTAAATAAAGCTGAAGTCATGTGCCTATAACATATGCAATCACAGGGAGCCAAAATAATTTTATTGTACATATTTGAATAACATTTAGAATTTAGAATACATTTTAAGCTGAATGATTACCTTACAAATGAAATATTCAGAATTGCTTTCTTCATTGAGGACCCCAGTTCTCATTTAGACCCACTGTTGAGAGATACTCAGTGAGAAAACAAATGGGTTTCTGAGGCCTGTTTCCATAATGAATGGTCTTTTAGTCCCAGGAAAGAGTCCATGGAATGAAAACTGCTTCATAATTTTCCACATGATTAATTGGAAGAAGCAAGAAAGTGTTCCCTAAGGAAGAACTTTGTGACTTCCAGAACAGGTCTGTCCATGAGAAACAAAGAGCAGGAGTTAGGCTAGTAAGGAGAAAATCTAGTGGGAACCAGAGGACAGCCAGGCAAGGAATTCAGTAACTGCTGAATGAATGGTGCTTCAGTTTAAGCACGCAGCAAAGTCCTCTTCTATCTTCTAATAAAGGCAGGCAGGCACAAATAGAGTTTTATCAGTGGGGTCCATAGCATAAGGTCTATTAGTGAAAAACTCTACAATTATCACTAGGAAGAATACAGGGCAGTAGAGTATGTTTTTGTGGTTTTTCCCTGCCTAGTATGTGTAGCAGCAAAGATATGTCAGTGGTGCCTTGTGTGGATGCAGGGATTGCTGGAAATGCAGCCAGAAGTCTCCTTTGAATCTCAGCGTGGGCAGTCCCTGTTACCTTAGGTTCACTTACCTACAACGACGACTGTAATAACTTCCCTGCCTACTTCCTAGGGTTGTTGAGAAGAAAATAAACCAGCAAATATGAAAGAAACTTGGTAAGAAGCAAAGCATTATTTAAATATGTGTCATTATATGCACTCTGCACTCCCATCTTCAAGTCCATTTCGTAAATAAGAAAAATATAAAGGTCAAATGCATGCTTGCTAAATGAATGCATTCCTAGTAACTTTCCTCCATTACAAAATAATATTACAATATAATATTGCTGAAAGCTTTGGAAGTACAGAATACTGCTCAGAAATTAAAGAAACAAACAAATAATAAAAAAGCACTATTGTTTGTCATTCCATCATACAGAGAGTTTGGGTTTTTTTTAATATATAAACCTGGGACAGTTTGTTGCTGTGGTTTTCTATTTGCGGTTGCAAGAGAACTTAGGTGCTTCTCTACCTGAAGGAGACACTGCCCTACCTAAGAACTCAACAGGAATTTGGGGTGGACACTGCAGAGAAAGGGAGAGGAAAGAGATAGAGGTGCCAGCAGAGACAGAAGCGAAGAGAGAACTATGCCCCCACGAGGACTTCTGGGGAAGGTGGGTTGTAGAAATGATCTTCCACCACGTCAGCCAAGCCTCCAGTAACTGCTGCATGCAAATAGGTTTTGTGTTTGTGGCGAATTAGAGACATGTATTTAAAAACTGGAGTCAGGAATGCCACTGCAATGTTCCACTTTGGTGTTGCCCTCAAAGCTAGATTTATGAGATTCCAGATTTTGGTGAGACAAGAATATCAGAACATCGAGGAGAGCACAGAAGTTTAATCCTAAAATTCTCAGTAATGTTGGGAAATTATTTAACCTCCTGCCAGATATGGGATAGGAGATTCGAGTCAATTTTATGTTAATGTAAGAATAACAAGTAAGGGGAACTTTGAGATGGGATCTAAGACCCTGCAGTTACATTCATGGCCTCCGTAAGTGTGGTAGTTAGATTCACTTGTCAACTTGGCCAGGTGAAGGCACCTAGTTCTATTGCTGTGAACATGAGCCAATGGTATGTGAACCTCATCTGTTGCTGATTACATCTGCAGTCGGCTAGGAGGTGGGCCTGCTGCAATGAATGATGTTTGACTTAATTGGCTGGTGTTTAAATGAGAGAGAGCAACATAGCACAGCCCAAGCAGCTCAGCATACCTCATCTCAGCACTCGCAGTTCAGCCCAGGCCTTTGGAGATGCAGAAAGGAATCACCCTGGGGAAAGTTGTTGGAACCCAGAGGCCTGGAGAAAAGGCCAGCAGAGATTACCCTGAGCCTTCCCACGTAAGAAAGAACCTCAGATGAAAGTTTTCTGCCTTTTCTCTGAAGAACTAGCAAAATAAAACCCTTTTATTAGAAGCCAATCTGTCTCTGGTGTGTTGCATTCCAGCAGCTAGCAAGCTAGAACAGTAAGAAAGACCAATGTCAGTGTAGACGTGGCTATAACCTCATTTGTATCTCCACTCCCTGCAGTTTCATCCAAATGGGCTCTCCCTTTGCGTCTTGTTTCCTCCCTTGCTTTTGTCACTCAACAATAAGCTGTGCCCTTTCCCTCAGCCCTTTGTTTTAAAAATCTTTAATGAATACCTATTATCTTCTTGTAAGTAAATATTTGCCCCATGACTATATAACAGAATTGTTTCTACCTAGACTGTTTATTTCATTCTCTCTAGTGTTTGTGAACATTTACTTTTGACCCACATCTTCAAAGAAATGAGAAAGAGAATGGTGCTCATTCCTGCACAGATATCTCTATGTACCTCTAATCAATTCCGAAATGTGACGCTCCCTGGTGAAAAGATATGCACATTTTAATGTGTTTGAAATGCACTGCCAAATTGCCCTCCAGAAATGTTATTCCAATTTACATACCCACCCTTGGAATAGTGTCCATTTTTCTGTAACCTGACCAGCACTTGTATAATTCATTATTCCTTCTGATTACTGCCAATTTGAGACAAAAGGAGAATTTCATGGTTGTATTAATTTTCATACTTAGTTATGAGTATAGTTGAAATTAGAAAAATATATTGTTTCTATGTCTTCTTTGGTGATTTATCAGTTCATGTCTTTGCCCTTAATTTCTACTATGGTGCTTTTTATAAAAAATTCAATTTATAAAAACTCATTATATTGAGGATAATAGTACCTGTTCATTAAATTTTAAAAAATTTCCTTGTGGATCATCTGCTTTATGATTATTATAGATTTGGGGGAAAGCATTTATTTTAGAGTAATAGTATATGTGAATATTTTTTCCCTTTAATTAATGGCTTAAAAGAATTTCCTTACTCTACTATTATACAACAAATGTTCAAACCAAGACTCAGTTTTCTTATATTTTTGTGTTTTATAATTTCTCTCTATTATCTACCTAGACCTTATTTTACTGTAAAATTCAAAGTAGGGAATTAAATTAATTATTTTAAAACATTAAACATAATTTATTGAATAATCCATTCTTCACCCAGTAATCTTAATGCTACCTTATTAAATGTTAGATACATATATGTTTATAGGTATATTTGTATATATTTGTCCTATTATTCTTGAATTGGTTAGTACTAAACATTTGAAATTACTGAAATTTTATGCTAAATTATGAATAAAGTACTTAATAATGGAGGTGCCCCTCATTCTCTATTCTGGTATTTTCTTGGGTCTTTTCATCCATTGATTCCACACCTGAACTTAAGAAATACTTTGTGAAATTTGAAAAAAAGTATCCTAGGGTGACATTTGTTGGACTGTCATTAAGATCTTAAATTAATTAGGGGAAATTGATAGGTTTACAATATTTTTCCAATCCGAGAAGAAGTTAATCCTTTCCTTTTTTAATGTATTTTTCTGCCACTCTGGAAAATTTTGTAGTGTTTGCATTATGGTCATCTACATTTCTTTCAAGTGTGCCTGCGTATTGTTGTAAATGGAATACATATTTGTTATATTTTAATTGATAATTTCTGGATGTAGGAAGGTTAATTATGTTTGTAATATCATTTTGTAAAAAGTTAATGATTTTTGCACAATTGCTTTGTAAGTAACCTACTTACAATGCTTTCTTTTCACGTCTTTCTATTTTAAGGTGGAAAATGTGATTTACATTCAATAATGATTTGTCTCCTTTTCCGATAATAATATACCTTTTTAATTTCTCTTTACTTGCTGCATTCTCTAGAAGGTCTAGAAGAAAATGTTTAAATAATGAGGAGACGCACACAGTTTTGTTTGAACCATAGAACAGCCTATGGTGTTTTATTATTAAATAGTTTTGATATTTAGTTTGAAGTAGAGGTGTTAAGGAAGCATCCTTCTATTCTTAGTTCTAAGTGTGTGTGTTTGAGTGTGTTTGTGTGTCTGTAGCTCTATTGGACTCATCATAAATAACTTACTCCGGAATAAACGAAACAGTCCGAGGTCAAAGTCATGTACAAAATCACTAATACTAGAACTGTCAGACGTCCTGTGAATAACAGTTATCCTGAAGCTCCCAAACTATGTCAGGGAGTATAATCACTCTACATTTGACCCAGATCTGACTCTATCGATGACATCTATTGGTCCATAACCTTCTCCTTGCCATTAATAACATGCCCCATAGTCATTGAAAATAAAACACGGCAGCCATCATAAACAGCAAACATGTAAACAGGACACCCATGTGGCAGGGTGGGTTTATTGGATTAAGTTCCGGGTCTATGACGCCGTCAATTTTAATCCTATAATCGGCACAATCGTGGTGTAGTTTTGGACTGCAGTGTGAGAGATGAATAGCAATTTAGGACGTTTGCTTTCCGTGGGATGCTCTGCAGACGTCAGCAAATCTACTGAGCCATCTAGTGGTTGCACGTATACCTGAAAAAAAAATAGTAAGAGTGGGGTGGTCTTCAATTTCAGAATGAAAGCGAATGGGGCAACAGCTCTTCATCCTCCTACCTCAAGTGGATCCAGCCCGGTGCTTTACACACAATAGGGATGTAATTACTTCTGACCAACAAGGGGTTTTCTAAATGAGTACAAGAATAAACCAGATTTATGCCTAAACATATGCAACGCAGAGACATGTTTATATTACCTGTGTAAAAACAATCATCAATTAGAGAAAGGAAATACAGGCAAAGGCAGTACCAGATTTCAATCTGGAGCCACAGACATTATAGAGAACACCACGAGTAAATGCTGAGCAACTTCATGTATGTATATAAGCATCAACTACAACTGCTAAAAGGAAAGAAGTTTAATTAGAAAAGATGCATCCAACTAAAGGTTAAATTAATAGTTCTTAAAGTAACCCACTGGACTTTGACAGTGTTAAAATTACTAAAGCTACCTTCCATCTTTTTCTTCAGTTTTTGTTTCTGTTCCACATAAAAGTGCAGGGCACAGCTGAATGGCAAACAAACAAGCAAATAAAAACAAGTTCCCTGGGATCATAGCTGAGATTGCTGAAGAACAAAGATAAAGCAAATTGATAGCTTTCGAATGTTAATAGGGTTTGTCACCTCCTAGAGTGTGTAAATTGAAGACATCTGTCTGGTCTAAAATAAATTCCAAAAATCCCAAACTAATTGCCTCATATACACAATGCAAAACCTCAGAATTCCATGCGAAAATAAACCTTCATTTGGAAAATAAACTTCATACAATTATGATAAAAGGAGAGCTGTCAATGAGCCAGCACTTAATACAGAAGGATTATTTTGAAATAAACTCCTTAGAATTGGAAAGAACTGTGAAAATAGAAACCACTACCCAGATTCTGAGGAATGTGAAGGTGCTTGATGGGGCTTAGTTGAGACTAATCCAAGTCTTGGTTGCTGTTTTGAACATTGTATTCATTTACAAAAAAAAAAAAAAAAAGGAAAGTGAAGTTTTGTTTTGTTTTTTCTTGTCTGGCCTCTGACAAATAAATAGGGGATATAGCAAAATCATTCTCAAAAAAAGAGTTGAGGAATGGCATCCCACATCTCTGAAGAGCATTTCTTCCTTCCGCCTGTTTATTCCAAAAGAGGGTCAGTATTGTTTGCAAAGAAAGGGATGCGGACATAAAGGCTGTTTTAAAATTTCTACAAACGGATAAACGTATGCCAAATCTTTTCTAGGAAATGTATCCATTTATGAGGAACCCTTTTAACTAGCATCATAGGGTTGCGATAGGTGAGGAGTCTCATTCGAAGCTGCTGACCCTGTGATGGGAGGGCCATGAAAACACTGATAGTCCCCATGCTGACCCCCTGTTAAAGTGTGAGTTTGGGGTTTGGGAGCGAGGGGCATTGGCAATGCAAAAGAAGGAACTCGCTATTACCAGGAGAAGGGACGATTTCTGGGTAGCTCAAACCACCAGTTTTCAGCCCAAGCACCAAGCAGCAATGGCATAACAGCAGAATGAAAGCTGGTATGACAACAGAACAGAGGGCTCACATGATTCACTGAGTTTTCCCTTGAACAGGAGGCATCTAACAAGGCAGAGAGGAGCTGCCATCTATAAAGAGAAGGATCCAGATGGGCCAGACAATCCTTTGAGAAGGCTTGGCTTTTGAGCTCATTATTTTGTTTCAATGTCTTATTTTTGGATACCAAAAATCTAAAGCTCTCATTCTCTGGTTTCTTGCAGGAAGAATCGCCTATGCCCAGCCTATGCACCCCCTCCCCCACGCCCACGGCCAAGGCAAGTGGTATTTTTGGAATTAATTAGGAAGAAGGGTTTGTACCCACATGTGCGAAAGAGATTCATTGTGATTTTTCAAAGTAAATTTGCCTTTTACACTGTGCTTCTCTCCTCCAAGTAAGTTTCCATGGTCCCTCTCAAGAGCCAACGACCCTTGTTTGAGAGGACTCGCCACTCCATGCTAGAAGAATCTAGGTCTATGACTAAATCTCTTTGTGTTTGAAAGCCCCAGGCTTTCTAAGTGTTTGGGTTAGGTGAGTCCTGATGGGAACTCTCATGGTATTTCTCATTTCCCTAAGACAATGCTCCTTCTTAGAACTGACCCCGTAAGCCCATTCAGGAAGCCATATGTGCAGGCAGAACTTCTCTTGCATTGAGATAAACCAGAAGTGCGCAGCTATCTCTCTGTTGAAAGGTTACTGGAAATGTGGGCTGGCTCCATCCTCATGTTCATTCTATGACATCCTTTCCCCACTGCCACTGTCCAGTCTGTAGCTTTAGCTATCTAATGATGTAAAAAGTGGGTCCTGACCAAGCTAGGTCCTGGAAGATCAGCATAGCTCTTCTCTCTGGCTTATCCAAACCTTTCATAATGGTCTTAGATTCAGTCTCACTAGTTGGGAGCTCTCTTTCTGGATTGGTCATAGAATCCCATCTCCTTTTATAAAGCACAGAAGCACAATCTCTCCAATTATGTCTGGCCACTGCAGGTATGGCTTTGAGTGGCTGGGTTAATATCAGTCTTTTTACTCTTAAAGAGAGTCTTATTCCATCCGAAAAATGCAGAACCCTTGGGGGTCTAACTGATTACATTCCTTGCTCCCTTCTGTTCTTTTATCATATGTCTTTCCTATATTTGTTTCTGTAAATCATTTTTTTTTTCTCTGAATCTCTCCCTGGTTTCAATAAATCTTGGCTCTTGACTTTTAGTCTGAGGATGATACAATCAGTCTTTGATGCCAAGTACATGCTATAGTCCAATTCCTATATCTCCCAGGCAGTCCCCGCAGGTAGTGGAGACACAAAATTGTTAGAATTCACATAGGTAAAGAAAATTGGGCTTCTTTTTCTTTCAGATGGGTCCCATATGCCTCAAAAGTTCCACCCATTGGATAGCAGAGGAATTTAATGCTTTTCAAGTATGACTTGCTACAGTATTGCAAATGTTATGGTGCTGATAGATTTCCCATCTTTTCCACACTCCTGTTTGGGAATTAGCTCTTCCAGGCTGTCATTACAGTTGCAGTCTCACCTGAGCGCTAACACAAACACAATGCTTCCCTCTGTGATGGGCTGGAATGTGTGAAGTCCAGTGTTCCCCCAAGAGGTGAAGCAAGCTCTTCTTTAAGGGCTTTTGATAATATGGAAGCAAGTATAAGTTCAAGCTCAATTTTGTAGGGATCAAAGAAACACAAGTCAGAGAGGAGAAGGAGGACCAAGACAACATGATTATCTTAATAGACCTGGAGTCGAGCGTTTGAGAATTATCACCAGGGAGATGGTGGCATTATAGAAGTGGATGAGGTTGCCAAAGGAGAGCATATAGGTTCAGAAGAAAGGGCTGAGAGAACGTAAAACATCAATACTTCAGAGGTAGTGAAAAGAACAGAAGAAGGATAAGCAGTAGCAGCTGCTACAGCTATAAGATGATGCTAGTAGTGAGAGAGGCAGCAGGAAAACTCGGAAAGAAAAAATAGGGCCATGCAAATTATGGGAAAAGGGAATTTCCAAAAGAAAAGATGAATCTACATTGGCTATTGCCACTAGGACTAGTAAGAAGTGAACTAAAGATAGTTCATTTAATGCCATGATTAGGAGTCTATTGAAGGATGGTTTTGTGAGAATTTAAAGATTAGAAACAGCTTTTTAGAGTGGCTTTACTAATGAATTTTATAGTTGGACGTATAAAATAAATTGTATATAGTACTTCTGGTTTTCTGCATTAGCTTTTAATGCTGCTGTCACAAATTACACAAACTTAGTGGCCTAAGTCAACACAAATGTATAATCTTAAAGTTCTGGAGGTCAGAAATCTGAAATGGGTCTCACTGGCCTAAAATCAAACGTTGGTGGGCTACAGTTCTTTCTGGAGTCTCTAGGGAACAATCCATTCCCTTGCCTTTCCATTATAGAGAGTCCCTTCCATAAGCAGAGCCAGCAGCCTAGCATCTTCAGGTCTCTGTCTGACTCTGAATTTCCTGCATTCCTCTTTGTGATTATATTTGGCCTACCTACATAATCCAGGATATCTCCCCATCTCAAGATCAACTGAGTAGCAACCTTAAATTCCATCAGCAACTTATTGTGATGTTGTGTATTTATTGCAGTTGTTGATAGCACATATTTATAATTGTATCATAACTGTAGTGTATGGTTTAACTTCGGGGTCACTGTTTGTGTTGTGCAGTTCCATGGGTATTTAATAATTTTATTCTGGTAACATAAATATATGACTAAGATTTGTCCTTTTAACTCCATTCAAGTATATAACTCAGTGTTAACTACAATTCACGCTTTTGTGCTATTATCACCACCATCCATTTCCAAACCTTGTCGATTATCCCAAAAAGAGCTACTATTCCCTTTTGATCATCACCTCTAATCTCCTCCTTTCTACTTTCCTAGTGCAATAATTATCGTGAGTTTGTCTTAAAAAGTAGAACCCCTTCAAACGAAATAAAACTTCATGTACCTATAGGTGTCCATTAACTCTTTTGGACATTAAGTGGTATTGTCTCATATGTTTTTTTTTTATTGTGTATGAATTATATGTGCCAAACATTTTACATACATGATTTCATTTGAAATAATCAAGTGCAGCAGGTTTTATTTTTTCATTAGACAGATCATGACATTGGCTAAAAATGTGACATTATCTCCTAGCCCTTCACTTCTCACAGTAAATGCCCTTCATGATCCCTGACCTGTACCACTGTGGCAAGGTCTCACTGGCTCCCTGCTTCCCCTTCTTGTCCTCTATAGCCTGCTAAAGTAAGGTCTTGTCTCTTCTGCTCAATTGTCTCTAGTAGCTTCTCATCTTGCTCAGAGTTAAGAATCCTACAGTGCCACCTGGCTGCCATCCGCTTTCTACCTTACCTCTTGTTCCTTCATTCCACTTCTGCCACAGTGACCTCCATGCTGTCCTAGGACACCCCAGAGGTGCTACTGGCCAGGACTTTTGTACCAGCTGTTCCCCCGCCTGAGCACACTGCCCTCAGAGATTCTCAACTCAGCCCTGTCCTCATTCAAGTCTTCTCAGGAGCTTACCTCCTCAGGGAAGGCTACCAACCCCCCTGCTGACTTCTGGAACTCCATCTATCACTCCTTACAAATAATCACTTTATAATAGCCAGTACTCACTTTTTGCTCATCCATCTTTCCCCCTTACGAAACTGTAAGTTCCACGACTAGGGAATTTTTTGTCATTTTGGTTTTGTTTTTTGTTTTCAAGCTCCCTGATGTGACTCAGGTACCTGGAAGAGTGCCAGGCCTATAACTGGTGCTTAGAAAATATTTATTGAATGGAAGAATGACTTTCCTATGCCCCTTTCATCACGGAGGATTGGATATAGATCTCAAACAAACATCTCACGCCAAATGGTGGATTCTTTTATGCTGAACAGCCTCCCAAGAGAGAAATCCAAAAGGGTCCTGGTTAATCCATGGAAACAATTGCTGGAATTCTGGGAGGACAACTACCAACGAAAGAGGAAAATATAACTCAGGTGTGGAACCCAGAGGTTCTACTCCTGCTTGGGGGAATAAGGAAATGGGTAGGGAGGAGGTCCCCACACCCCTCTCCTTGTACTCAGATCTGAAAGACTGAATCTATGATCAGATAAATGGACACCTGCTCTCCACACCGTGATGTAGAGAACCAGATGTGGTCGTTGTCCTATCACTCAGAAATAGGTCCCACCCTCTCCCTACACATGTGTTTAAGTCCAACCTTCTCCTGCCTGGACAACAACCCAAACAGAGACTCATTAGAGGAGTGCTTATACATCAGGAAAAGTTATCAGGGAAAGAAAATAAACTGCCAAGTGTTTAGAAATGCAGTTGATTAATATCAACTTTGAGTGACTGAAGCAGTTATTAGTCACATAGTACAGGGTTATTTGGGAGTATCCTTTTTGCGTCCGAAGGTTCCCTTCTCCTTAAATCATGTCCCCTCCTTATTTTTAAGGTTAACCCTCTTCTGTAACAGCTCCCCTTTGATTGAAAGTTGATAGGGCATGATTTACACAGGTTCTGTGGATGCACAAGGGCAGTTAGAATTCTCCTTGCAGTCACCTTTGTTCATGAGCATGAAACACGGCTGATCTGTTGAAAGTTCTAGAAACCAGTCCCTGAATTATTCTCCAAGGCCATTCCACTCTTATACATCTACCATCAAGTACCATATTTCACTTCTTTTGTTCTTTTTATACATCACGTTGGGACAAATGCAAGTGGAAACTTTCCAGGAAAAATAAGTTTATCTGCACAAACCCCTATGATACCCCATGGCAATTCATTATTTTTCAATTAAATTTACTGCTAGTTGGCAGTTGCCCTAGTTTAATTTTCTGCTGTTTGTTTACCGAGCAGGGAAACACATAATACAAAGCATAATAAAAGTCAGATTGAGTTAATTAAATGTGGAACCGGGAAACTCTAACTCTGCCTTTTGAACAGTTTTCTCATTAGATCTCCTTGAAAAGTATCATTTTTAGCTGAAATTTATTTTGACATTTGCCATATATTATTCATTCGAGTCACTTTTTCTTTTCTACAGCCCCAGGAAGGGAGTTGACATTAGTATACGCTAGTTTGTCTGTGGGGGGTGTAGTATTGGGACACTCAACCATTTAAATCAATTTGGGGTTCTTCTGGGGCAGAACAGGAGGGTGCCGATATATTCTTTCAGCAGAGTTGATGGTGAATATAATGACCAGGGCATTACAGGAGGAGTAAGAGTCGATTTGTAATCATATTGCTTCATTTCAAGAAGTCTTTAGAAACTCCATAATGCTAGCCCTGTGCTTGTAGGGAGTTGTATATCCAGAATCTCAGAATCTTGCATGAAAGAACACAATATCAATCTATAAGAGATTACTTTTGGGAGGCTGGGCGATCAGTTTAGAAGTTTATAAAAATTCAGTAGAGTTTCTTGGGTCACATCTGTCTTGTGGCTATAAAATACACTTCAATCTATAAATTCAAAGAACTGAGGGACTTATGGAAAAGTTGAGTAAACTCATATTCATCTTATGGGATTTAACTACATATATTCGGTTAAAGATTATATTATTTTCCAGGCCCATGGTTGGCTTTTCATATGAGCTAGGGTTGTTTAAAGGTATAATTTTCAAGAAGAACCTTCTAGGAACCTGGAAGAAATTCTCAGTCATAATACATAGCAATTCTATACAAAGCAAAAGAAAAGCAAACGTTTCCATTTATTTTATTAATGATAATAGGTTTTCCTTTCCAAAGTCATAAAAACATTATTCTCCAGGTTTTATACATTATCTCTAAGAGGTAAGATGAACTACTGTCAATTATGGGTAAAAAATATATATAAATACAAGAGAGAGAGGCATAAATATTAAGCAACATTTTAAAATTCTATTTAGGGTCTCCCTAGTGACGTGGGAGAGTCCTCTCAGAGGTGAATCCAGACATGGCACCGTGTGATCAACAATTACATCCTGAAGAAATGGGGGAAAAGAAGTGTAATTAATAAAGTATCAGTGGCAGAGAGAGTTCAAATAGAGTCAAGAGGCTACTCTGGAGGTTGCTCTTATGCAAGCTTCAGGTAGACCTTGCTACTTATCATAATCTGCCAATTCCCAACCAGACCATTCCACCCAATCCTAAAGAACACCTAGAGCAATATATAAGATTCCACATGGATTTCAGGCACTAGAATGACTTTCCAGAAACCTACAACCTCCAGATGGGTCCCTGGTCCAGATAAGTCCTGAAACCTAGCCCAGCCTCTCCAGAACATCACACAGTTCCATCTCCCTACCCCATATTAGTGACAGACCCTTCCAATATGAAAAATTTAGAATTGCCATAGCCAAAGCACCCCCTGAGAAAGGTACGGAAAGATCAAAGATGATAGTGGAATTATACATAGAAGATGGGCCTTAAATTAATATGAATGCTGAATCATTAAATTGATATCTCTTTTAGTCTCCAGTATTTTAGAGCAGCTAGAAGTAAAAACCTAAAATTGTG
>PVIY010016895.1:0-50660 GCA_004026745.1 Myrmecophaga tridactyla
GTAAATGAGAATCTTGTATTTTATATTTACTGATGATTGTCATGTAAACCCACAACTTCTCTAATAAGATCCTTTTGTAAATTAACATGCTAAAAAAAACTCATTAGAGGGGCTTGATGGTAGATTTGAACTGGGAAGAAAAATCAGTGAACTTGAAGATAGATTGATAGACATTATGCAATCCAAAGAAATCAGAAAAGAAGAGAATGAAGAAAACTAAACAGAACCTCAGAGCACTCCGGGATACCATTACGTACCCACATACAGATGATGAAAGTACTAGAAGGACAGTCCCAGACAAATATGAACTGAGAGAATCTGTTACTAACAGACCTGCCAAACAGTAAATTCTAAAGGAAGTTCTGCAGGCTAAAATCAAATGACCCCAGAGAGTAAAGTAACTTTACCTCATGTGAAAATAAAACAATGTGATAAAAGTAAATATTTCATTATAAAAGACAATATAAATGCATAGTTCTTCTGGTTCAACAAAATTTAAATAAATGTATTGTTGGGCCTATAACATTTAGAAATGTAATATATTATCTAATAAAAATTCAAAATGATGGGAGAGAGAAAAGCTGTTTGGAGCTAAGGAAATGACCTTGGATGATGGTAACGCAATATAACAAAACCTATAAATATTTACTCTCCCTTCTTATCTCAACTTCTTAAAGAGCCACAAAATTATATAAAGTAATAACTGCAACAACATACTACTGAGTTTCTAACATTTATAGATATAATATGAATATCACTAATGCCACAAAAAAGAGGGAAAGGAATTAGCTATTCAGGAGTAACACTTTATATCTCATTGGAATTAAGTTAGTATAAATCTAAAGCTGAGTCTGAAGAGATTTAGATGATAAGCCCTTCAAGCAACAACTAAAGAAACAGGTCTAAAAAGTGAAATCATCATTTAAAGAAATTAAAATTCTACATTAGAAAATATTTTCTTAATGTCAAAAAAATAGTAAAGGAGAAATCAGAGGACCAAAAAAGATTTGAGACATATAGAAAACAAAAAGTAAAACAGCAGATGTAAAATCCAACTGTGTCAATAACAACATTAAATGTGAGTGGATTAAAAAATCCAAAAGGCACAGATTGTCAAACTGGTAAGAAAGAGAGATTCAACTATATGCCATCTACAAAAGACACATTTTACATTCAAATACATCATTGATTGACAGCAAATAAACCGAAAAAGATATATCATGTAAACAGCAATCACAAAAAATTGGAGTGGCTATACTATTAACAGAAAATTGATTTTTTAAACAAAAAGTTACCATATATAAAGAGGGACATTTTGTAATATAAAATGGTTCCTCCATCAGGATAGTATAGCCATTGTAAACATATTTTTACTAAACAACAGAGAACCAAAAGACACACATGAAATGAGAAATAAACAATTCAGATATGATATCTGGAGACTGCAACAGTACCCCAGTTTTAGTAATCAATACAGCAAATAGGCAGAAGATCAACAGAGAAATAAAGGATTTGAGAAATACTATAACACGCTAAAATCTATCAGCCATCTGTGGATACTCCTCCCAACAGCAGTGGAACATACATTGTTCTCCTTGAGAATACAAATTTTCGAAAAATTTAAAAGCATAGGAATAATACAATGTCTGTGCACTGACCACAATGGAATGAAATCAGAAATAAATAACCAAAAGAAATATGGGAAACTCCCAAATAAATGGATATTAAACAGTACACCTCTAAATAAACTATTGGTCAAAAAAAAGGGGAAATAAAATATTTTGAGGTGAAAGTAAAGACATACTATGGGATACAGCAAAAGCAGAGCTGAGAAAAAAATTTATAGGTCTAAATGCTAATATTAAAAAAGAGAAAGATCTCCAATTAAACTGAGCCATCTACCTTAAAACCCTGGAATAAGAAGAGTAAACTAATCCTAAAACAAGCAGAAAGGATATTAAAATAAAGATTAGAGACTGATGAAATAGAGAGCAGAAAAAAAAATAAAGAAAAATCAATGAACCAAAAACTGGTTCTTGGAAAGACTGAAAAAACTGTAAAACCTCTAGCTAGATTGATTAAGGACAAAAGAGAGAAGACTCAACTTACTAGAATTAGAAATGAAAAAGAGGAATTACTAGTGAATTTACAGAAATAAAAAAAAGATTATAAAGGAATACTATGAATAAATGTATGGCAATAAATTAGATAACTTAGATGAAATGGATAAATTACTAGAGGGACACAATGTCCTGAATATTACTCAAGAAGAAATAGTCAATAGGCTGCCAGGGCTTCTATAACAAACAGCACACAGCGGCTGGCTTAAACAACAGGAATGTGTGGTCCCTCAGTTTTGGAGGACTGAAATCAAGGTGTGAGCAGGCCAGGCTTCCTCCAAAGCCTTACTCAGTGCCTGCTGCCATCGCAAGGCCACTTGTCTCCTTCCATCTCCTCCTTCTATGTCCGAATTTCCTTCACTTCTAGAGAGTCTGGTCGTATGGGCTAGTGCCCACCCTGATTCAGTTTGGTCTTGTCTTAAAAGATCCTATTTACCAATGAATTCCCACCCACAGGACTGGTCTTTACAGTTTGAACAGGCCTTTGGGGGAAGGCAATTCAATCCGTAGCACCGTTGTACTTGAGGTTCTAGCTAGGGCAATCAAGCAAGAAAAGACATAAAAGGCATCCGGATTGGACAAAAGGAAGTAAAACTATCTCTGTGTGAAGACATCATGCTCTTCAATGGAGTCTTGCCAGTGCACTGAAGCAGTAACATAAGATAACATAGATACAGCTTTACTTACAGCTTAAAGTTAAAGTGCAGTTAGCTTTCTAGGAGAGAACAATAATTAAAACTAACTGGAATGAAGTTTCAGATTAGGAAGAATCAGTGGGAAATCCATATAAAAAGAAACTGAATATCTTTTCAAAGTATCACTCTCCATCATAAAATATAAGAAAAGGCTGCGATATTTCTTAAACATTATTCAAAGACCCCCCACACACAATTATTAGAAGTAACAAATAATTCAAAGTGATACCTCCAGTTCACCTTTCCGTAACATTTAAAAGAGCCAAGTGTTAGATAAAGTCATTTTTAAAACAAAAGGCAACCAACCTACCATTATGTGTTCAAGTAGAGAATCTATTGCGACTATGTTATCAAAGTATGTTCTGAAAAAAAGAAAGATAAAACCTGTAAGTTATCTTATTTAGAGCTCAGCACTTATAAGATTTTCAATATTCATGTTAGTTTTGTTTAAATTGCAAACATAAAGATATTTTCTATATAATTTTTCTCCTTTGTTGACAATAATCACTAATATTATTTTAAAGAGATAATGAAACTTTACCAATGATCTTACAATAAAAACTCCAATTCCAAAGGATTCATTAAATAATTATTATTTTGATAAGTACTAATGTAGGGAATTTGTAACATTTAACTAAAACTATACAGGAATAAAATTGGGCTGATCATATTTAATATTTTCATTAATAATTATGACCTGTAATAAAAATAATTAAATTTACTAAATCTTATCAATATGGTTAAAATATAAATGACCATTGCAAATATTGGAGAAATTTAAAATGTACTTTAACTATATAAAGAGAAATATCAGAATACAAAAAAAATCTAATGACTTTACACAAGTAAAATAAATATATTCACTTATAAATAGCAAGAAATGTATTAGAGGTTTATGACATATATATTTTATAAAACTGATGTAAAACAGATTAATTAATAGGCATATTGATTGAAAAGGAAAGTGTAAATAAGTACTCTTACTAAAGATGCTTCTGGTTAGGTACCACTTTTGGTTTATGTAAACTGAGCAACATTTTCACAAATAATAACAATGAATTTGATTTAACAAGTGAACTACTAATTTTGAAGACACAACTTTAGAAAAAGCTTAATTACACTATACACTGAGGAATATACTGCAAGGAAGATGGTGAGATAAATTGATTTTCCAATAGAAGAAAATCATGAGAGAATAAATGTAAAGCATTGTATGAGGAATTTAATTAGACTTCAGGAGACTTGGGAAATATGAAAATACATTAGAAAGGGAAGGTTCACAACTCTACTTTTTACACGTTCACAAGTATTATTATCATGTGTCCCCAAAATATTATGCTTAATTCTGTTTAGCTGGCTTATGTGATCAGTGCCATATTTCCCTAATTTTATATTTCAAAAAATAAGTTAAACTTGAACTAGTAACTTCAAACTAATTAGTCATGGGAATTACAATACCTCTTTCTGAGTAAAATAAGTGCAGCCAAAGTGACATGGGAGAGATGACATACATCATTATCATTGCTGGAGGCCGTGCACAAACTGGTGCATTGTTCCTTCAGTAAGCTTGTAGGAAGACACGACCCTGAAGTTACCACCTGGGGCATTTTTTGGATTTGAATAGTTAAGTTGATGTTACAAATATATAGATAATCTCTCCTGTAGTAAGCAAAACCAATATGCACCCAGTCTGTAATCAATATCTGTAATTGATATCACTGCCAGCTTAAGAGAGTGGGTTTCCTAGGTCAAACTTTAGGGACGTAGAACATTTTCTGAAAAGTGATCACTGAGTCACTCACTGTCTTTGGGAAAAGTAATATAACAATAATATATTTTAATTTACTGGCTTTTGTACAAAATACCATAGAGGATTTTTTGGAAAATAAACTGGAACACCTGCTCTCCTCTCTACTGCTGTCAGTTTTCACCTGCAAAAATAGAAATACTTTGTGCCTTCATTTGTTCTAAGCGCTTCTATTTAGAAAAGATACATCAAATTGAAAAGTATTATCATCATATATATATATATATATATATATATATATATGCTATTCTTCACAGTGGGAATGTAACTCTATAGTCCAAAGTATGATCAACCATTCATATCAGCCTACTTATGTCAGAAAATGATCTTCAGTTTTGGGCTGCGGCAGATGTTAGTCACCACTATCAAGGCCTGTACTTAATTTAAACCATGGTTCAATAAGAGCTACTACTTAGCTCTAAAGTAAAACTGAATACTTACTTTGATACGTCGAGTAGAAAATCATTCAATTCAGTCTGTTTGGCAAGACCTCTGCATACCTGGCATATAAAATAATGGCTATTAATTATAAGAGATTACTACTTTTCTAAGATTAAAATGTTCAGGTACTATTTGTCATATTCATTTTAAAAGGCCTAATGGAATCATTTGGTTTATAATGCAAGAATAAGATCAGTAACAACAAATATTTACTGAATGCTTAAATGTGCAAAGCAGTGATTAAAGTACTTTAGGTTTTTTAAATCTCATTTAATCGGCACAATACACCATGGGCTTGGGATATGCATTTTATAACTGATGTATAAGGAAGCTGAGATACTGGCAGCCTGCCTCCAGACTCAACCCTGAACATCACTTTAAACTTAAATTATACCTTAAAAAGTTGTACTTGGGTACATAGTCCACTCTACTTATATTGCCAGACCCAATAAAAGCCTTGCTGATCAGGCTATATTGTTACGGCTCTATTTTTCTTTCTATCCTATAGTTCCTCAGCAAGCCAAGTTTGCTGAAATGGTGTAAGAAAAACAATTAAAAAGAAAAAAAAAAAAAGCAGTGATCTGCTGCTACCGTGTTCAAGTCACCTTTGCCCAGGGAAAGTTGGAGGGTTACCAAATTTGCTTGCTTCTAATAAGGGCCTCTTTCATCTCTCTGTCAATTGATACTAATGACAGCCAATGATGAAGGAAAATGCTAGGCAGTTTATGTACTTTTAATCAAGAGCATGTCTTTAACAGAATGAGATCATTTAAAGTTAAGATTAATATTTCCATATATCATTTAGGTATAGAGAAAGCTTTAATTTAGAAAAAAGTATAGTAAAAAATATTAGTGCACCTCCAATAGAAGATTGTTCCTGGCCTTTCATTGAAAACAAATATCTCAGTAAAATTAATTACAATTACAATTCATATATAATTACAATTATATATAAATATATAAAGACTGTAAGACACTTAAGGCAGGCCATAAGTAAATATAAGTGAATAAATAAAATAAATCAAAATTTAAAAAATATAATAAGTATTCCAATATCCAAAAATAAGGCGTTAGGTTACTTTATTAACTTTCAATTTCCACTGCTGCATTCTGAATAGCTCTTCTCTCTTTATAAGTCCGTGTGAAAACGTCATAAAAACTCACCTGTACTTGATGTATTGCTACTGAAGCCCAGGCAAGATTTGCTGTTGCAACCTAAAAAAACAAAGATGGAACTAGTTTTTATTAGTCACATGGAGCAATCCCAACAAAGGGCTCTAGTAAAAATGTATAAGAAGAATTTTCTATGGTCTCTGAGCTTTTGACATTTTGCCAGAACCAGCACCAAATACTTAGAAGGTTTCCCTTTTAAATTATTCATTTCTATCTAAATGAGTTTAATGCTCTCCTGTTTCTCTTAATTTGAGGTAAGAAGAAAGATAAGCTCATTGTTGAAAGCAATGGAGATTCTACTGATTTGAAAGTAAAATGATAATTTTTCAATTTAACAAAAAACACTACTGAAATGTCCTCTCATCACTTTAAAATGATGACCTATTTCCAACACATAAAAATCCTTTGTAAATATTAGCGCAAGATAACAAAGTAATAGTTCTTTTCTACTTTCCTTCTCATTCATTCATTTAACAAGTATTTTGCTTATTAAAAAAAAGTGATTATATCTCCAATTTAACCAGACCGTGTCCTATACAATCCAAAACAAAAGTGTTAAAATCATTAGTATTAGTATCAAAATACTATTAACTGAATTGTGATTTTAAATATTCATTCATTCATTTAACAATATTAGTGAGAACGTTCTACAGGCTAGACAGAACTAAATTTCTAGCAGGCAATGTTTAAGCCCCCACCTCCTGATGGCTGAGACAAAAAGCCTCTTTGCCCCAGTGCCGGTAGAGCTCAAGAATACCAATCAAATCACCGATTGCTGTAACAATAGGTAAACAAAGAACGGACTGGATACGAGTCCCTGATTCCAGTCCAGTGCCTCTTGGAAAACGTTCATCCTGAAAAATAAAAGGGAAAATCATACAAACTGAGTTAAAGAAATGGAATCTTTACGTTATGATTCTTTCTTCTATCAAAAATTGCCCTATACTTGTAATCAATAAAAAGAGTGTTTTTTCAAAAGAAAACCCAATGACGATGGCCATCATAAGTTTTATTTAAGAAGATGAGTATCTTAAGCATCATGAACTGTATTATACCTTATTCGATAGTAATGTTTCTTTATCTTCATACCCTAAAAATGTATTGAATGAATGCATGTTAATTTCATAAAATAATAATATAAGTAATTACAATGAACAGCATTAATTCATCACTTTTTATGTGTCAGAATGGTTCTAAGGGCTTTACAAGTATGTCACAGATGAAAATTACTCCAAACAAAAATACCATATGAAGGAAATCTATATAAAATTATTTTCTGTTCAATTTTTAGAGTTAGAATAACACAAAAGTGGATGTAATCAGTATTCATTTTAATTGAAGCTCAGAGGCCCACCTTTCCATATCTCCCTGTTCTATGTCCTTGGTTAGTGCCCTCCAAAACAGACTCTGGGCTTGGCCAGATGATTATTCTCTGGCCAAAGGATAGCAAATTTGATGCAAGCAGATGCTTGAAAACTCATGTTTCCACTTCTTCTCTTAGCCCCACCTCCATTTTAAGAACATAACCAGGCTAATCTCACTGGAGGGATATGGGAGGTATATGGAAAGCTGACTCAGCCCTACTCAGGCCGTCTGCAAGCAGCCAGCTCCCCAGTGATGGCCTGGTGACTCAGAAGCATGGGGACGTCCAGCTGAACCTAAGCCAGCTGAGCAGAATGGCCCAGTCCATAGACTCATGAGAAATAACGACACTTAGATTTGGGGTAGTTTGTCACACAGCAATAGCTAACTCATTCATTTACAGTCTGCCAGGATACGAAACACAAAAGAGCAGTCATACAGTTTGTATGAGTATAAATGTACATTTTGATGCTTAACCAAGCAGACATGAGTCAAAATCAGAACTACCCAAATCTAGTGGGTATATAAGGTCCAATTTTCTGAGTACAAAAGATTAATTTACATATGAGTTCATCTGTTTGGCACCTTGCTTCAGTCCTTTTATTTTATAAAATGTTTTAACTTCTAACATCAAAATGATGTTGCCTTTCTTAATTAAATACTTCAGTAAAGAAATAACGTAAAGAGGTGAAAAGCCACTTACTCCCAGAATGTCTTCCACCAGCAGTGTTTTTCTAGACTTGGCTACATAAGCAGAAATCGTGGTACCCTGGGAAATCGGTCCAGCAGGGATGAGCCGTGGTTTTCCTTCCTTTACTCCAGGTGGCGTGAACACACAAAGGCTCTGAGGAGAATAAAAGGAAGATGTTTTACAGACTTGTATTGTACATTTGTACAATACGAAATATATCTACGCATAATGTACTAATCAGAGGCAATCCATGAGCCAAGTATGAAAATTAAGAAAAGCGTTTTGCAATGATCAAACTGGACTATCTGAGGTGAAATCTCTCATGTTCCTGAGTCATGCAAAATACAGGTGACATATAGGTTTTCAACGAATGTCCAGGCACAGAAAAACCCTTTAAGTAACTGAATATTCTGACTCATAGAAAATGATGGAAAAAATGAATCCTATAATTGGGTTCAAGAAACTATCATTCAGGAACAAACATTGGACCCAAACTCCCAGTAGACTTGATACAAGTATATGAAGACAGTATCAGTAGCTGTGAATCAAAGCGATTTGGTTATATTTTAAATTTTCATTAAAAATCTTTCTTTAGTAGAACACTATTTCTCTTTTTAAGACTCAGTCAGTTCACATTCCTTAAACTGGGTAGGTCAAATTTTCAGACTTACAATATTCTTGATAAACATTTTGGTCCTTTGGAGCAAAAATTTTTAACAAGTCTGGGTGTGTATTCCCCTTTCAAATGACTAAGTGGGAGAACCAAGTTCTAAAACTACTTCAAATTAATCAGTTGTTCTGGCTAAATCCAATCACATATTTTAAAATAATTTTTTACTAAAAAGGAAATGCAATCAAAGCAAATCAACCAAGGATTGGGGGCCATACTTTGACATAATCATATTATGATTACCTACCTTATTTAAAAACTGTTAAAGTTTAGGTAAATTCTCCAAAGAGTTCACCTAATTTTTTTCTTAAGTTATATTACTGTAACTTAAAGATTAAAAAGAATTAAAACTATTAGGAAATCCTTTTGACCTAAAACACTTCAATTACTAAGCCAATTCTAAGGGCGAGACACTGAGTTGGATGAATTAATTAACTTAAAGTCTTAAATAAGTGATTTTCAAACTTTGTAAAATCAGAGAACCCTTTCATCAAACAAAACCTAAAACCAAAACCACCCTATAAGAGATGAGCTCCTTTGCTTAGGCAACTGGGAGGAGGAAGGAGGAAAGCAGAGCTTTGGCTTACCCCTGGCTGCTTGAAATAATTCACTGTACTAAAAAGTCAAATTCTAAATTCAAAATATTTATTCACAAATATATCTACATCAGTTAGGACTATGCTCTTAGGTAGTATTTGAGACTATGCACAATCGATATGTAATATATGTTTAAGTGGTTCTTTTAAAAAGGATTATGCCTAAAATGTTTAAATGCAAAGTATACATTTACAGAGTGAAAAAAAATAGCTACATATAAGACGAGAAATGACAGTTTCATCATATCTTTAAAAGGCTAGAAATCAGCATCATTGTTTTTTAAAGTTACTATAATTTTATTTTGCACTAATATACACATGGTATAAATGGAGCAAGACTTTCACTAGATTTATTATCAGTGTCAGAACACAATTGAGTGTGTTACCCTTTTTAAAAGAAAACAGTAAACTGGAAAAGATTGAGAGAAGATTAGAAAAATGAATCAACCATAGAGATGATTGCCAGAAAAAAATTTAAGTATATGGCATATTTAGCCTGAAGGAAAATCAGAAGGGACAGTGACTCTTAAACCAGGAGAAAGTTAATCATAAAAAGGATGCTAAGCAACTGTTCCTTTTTGTTACCAGGGACAGAATTGAAGGAACTGAACTCAACTTGAACTGAATAGCTTAGATAACTCTTAAAGAAGAAATTTCATGACAATAATGGGAAGTAAACTTTGGAAGAAGCATCCAACAGTGCTTTGGATTTTTTGGGGGGTGAAGTGGGTGCCATGAGGGGTCTTGATTCTTTTTGGCTCTTTTTGTTTGAAGATATACAACAGATATCTTCTTTACTTGGCTGACTTGGCCAGAGGCCCTTAAAGACTGAGTAATACCTTCAACTTATACTCAGCTTCGTAATTCAATAATGATGGCATTCTTATACTTTCTTATAAGATGAAAATTTATTTGATATTATAAATCATTTATTGCCTCTGTATAGGTCATTATGTACAAATGACATACAAGAAGCAGACAAGCAAATGGTGCACTAACAGTGTACAGAATACTATTCTGTATCTTGCACATGCTGAAAATGAAAAATTTAGAAATCTTTCAATTTCTTGATAGAATCTGAACAACTTCTTATGGATGATGAAATATTCACCAAATAATTTTAAATAATTCTTTACAGTGGGTACTTTATGCTTGTTTTACTAATTAGCTCATTTATAGTCACATTTATCAAATAAAACTGTTTCTAAAGGAGAGCTGAGGGTAAGTGCAAACAAAACGCATGGTGTGAAGGTGAAAAGTTGAGAAAGGAACGAAAAAAAGAGGAACCACCTAAGAACAGGCATCTAATTCCAAGATGTTTTCAGTCACTATTTCCCACCTCTTTATTATTAGTGTTTTCCTACTTTTTTTTTTCTATGATTCACCTGTGCAAAAGCTCCTTTTGGTAACATTATTACTGATTGAGGAGCAAGCCGTGGTTTCAATTTTGTATTCTGTAACAGTATGATCTTTATGATTCTTATAGTTTGGATTGGTTGATAAGTAGCTATTATTGCAAAAAAGAAAATGCCAATATCAAACCTCTAAATTAGGAGCTAGATTATATGTTTACTTAGAAATGGGGAAAAGTTTATTAAATCTACATTTATTTATTCCATACAAATAGTCAAATGGAGAATGACTTATTGAATAGTATGCTTTTTCCCAGTGATTGACGTGCCACCCTCACCATACACTAAATCCTCAAGTATACTTGGGTCTATTTATGAATTCTCAATTGTATAATACTGGTTTATGTATCTATCACATTGTTTTAATTACTGTAAGTTTATTGTACATTTGTGACCTGGCAAGATAAGTCTCATTTTGTCTTACTGTCTCAAAATAATTATAATTCACTCTTATAAGACATGCACTGCATTTTTCTTTGGTGGAGGGTTAGTTTTAACGCATTAGCAAATACAGGATGTAAATAACTTCTACAGAAGTTTACAAAGGAAATAGGTACAATTTTTCAAAATCAGTTATAATGTTTGATACAAGGGAGGTTCAGGTTAATAAGACAATAAAAATATTACACTCACATTTCAAAGAAGGATGAACAGAAATTGTTCTTTATAAAACATCAACAGACAATACTTTAAAATTTATTAGGTAAGGGACTTCCATGTAATGCACTTAGTTTATCTGTGACATTCAGTGTTGAACTGAGTCTCTTCGATTAATTCCCGCTCTAACAAATCAATCTATAACAACTTTTATTAGCACCAAGATTTTTTAGAGGCTGGAGAGAAAACAAAACAAGAAAAAGATTCTAAGTTCTAAACCCCAACCACCTCCAGCTTTCCAAGGAACAAAATAAACTACTTCAAGGATATGAAAATTCGCAAATGCCTACTATGGTACATCATTTGTTTTTTGTTTGTTTGTTAGATCTTAAATAGGGTTTTCTTTTAACTCTTTAAGACCAGCGCCCTACCTATGTGAGAAGAGAAGATGCTTTAGAGACAGGGAGAGACCGCAGGCCTCCAGTCAGGCCCAGCAGGCTGAATTCCTTCTCTGTCAACAGCAATTTGGCAGGAAAGCCTCTGGCCAGCCCACCTCTCTACTTCCCCTGCCTGAGTTTCCCATTTCAGTTGGCTTCCCTGCCACTTCTCTGGGAACCAGTCTTTCCTGACCCCAATTATTACTGATTGAGGAGCAAGCCGTGGTTTCAATTTTGTATTCTGTAACAGTATGATCTTTATGATTTACACCCCAACTCCATCTGAATTCCTCATAGCCTCTAAGCCTTTCTTTTGGAGCCGCAATCATAGTTGTAATTAAACATGTGCAATAATTTGCTGACTCTGTCTCTCTGGGATCGAAAACACGAAGACAATAGGGCCTTACGTGTGTCTTGTTCAAAGTTCCATCCTCAGAGCTCAGCAGGGCACCTGGCATGTGCTCAGTAAGGCTCTGTGGACTAGGATTGACTGAAAGCTCTCTGCGTCTTAATTTCCTCACCTGGGAAGCACGGGCCTTGTTGGAATGTCGTGAGGATGAAATGGGAGGATGCTATAAAACGGTACTCAGTAGGATCTGACCAAAAGATAACTGCTAGTCTTACTATTTTATGTCACTCCATATGTGCCCAGGAACTACTTCCAGGACATGAAAATTCACAATGCCTGCTATGGTGCCTCACTTGTACTGAGAGCCCCAGGGGCGGTGTGACCGCCAGCCAGAGCCCTCCACCAGCATCACCAGAGAGCAGAGAGCCTCACCAGGAGCCTGTGGACAAACTCATTTTTGTCAGTTTTTCAAAGAAATTCGTTATAAACTAGTCAATATTTTGGTGACAACAGCAAATTTTCCTATATACCCCTAAAATTGGACAACTTAAACTAGAGAAGATTGGTATCAGTAGTCATAACTTAATAGATTGGTTCAACAAAGGAACAAAAATTCATTCGATTCTAATGAAGCAAATTTGGAGAAATGAATAGATTCGGTGGAAAATAAATACTAGAACAGACTATTACAATTTAGAAAAACAGTCTTTAATTGCTTTTTGATGTAAAGAGAAAATCTGATTCATGGACATTGACCCACCATCCTCACTTCACTCAGCAACCACTTGTCCTCACCCTTCTTCCCAAACGCTATTCAAACATCACTTTATTCATGAAACTTCAGTTTAATGTGAAAATTTTACCTCATAATAAGGGGGAAAAAGTTATTTAGGCTTAAAAATCAGGCTTGTTATCTCCCTAACATACCACTAGATGGCAGTGCATAGTAAACAATAGGGATCAATAAAGCTCTGCAAGCGCTGAGAACCCCTGGATTTCCCAGGAACTTGAAATATGGATAATTCACTTTGTTTACATAATTCTAAACCAAACCTACTCAAATTTATTGCAAAACTGAATAAATAGGGTGCACGGATGATTCAGTGGTAAAATGCTTCCCTTCCCAGTGGGAGACCTGGGTTTGATTCCCGGACCATGCACCCCACCCTCAAAAAGAAATTAAAACTGAATAAATACATGAAGAAAAGTATCTTGTCAGAATAATCACCTATAAGTACAGAAAATCTTATTTATACAGAAAATAAGTAGAATAGAAGATACAGTACAAATGTCATTTTTAAAAATCACACAATTATTATTATTATAAACTGCAGGCTCTACAAATAATGCTTATTTCAGGCAGCTATTGAAGGCATATATATTGAAGACAAAATCTGAATTTCTCTGCTTTTCCGTTTTTCCACAGTTCATATCCGAAGTAACAGAGCTGTTTGAAATATACTGTCTACAGTCTATGGTTAATAAAAATCAAATAATATGAAGGAAAGAAAACAATCTATGTCCTTAAAAGAGGTAGCATAGAAAGAGGAGAGCTGTATTTTGTGGAAAGCATAAACACTTTGATTTGGAAGCCTAGAAAATAAGACTTGCATAAAGGCCTTCGATTTTGCCTAAATGCATGAAATTTGGAAAAGCCACTAACCTGATCATTAAATAAAAAGCTTGACTTGGATCATTTTGAACTAACTTTTTGGGATTTAGCGTTCTATGATTCTAGGTATTCTTTACTCCTTTGTTTTAGTTTCCTGGGGCAAAGCAAATACCATGCAATGGGTTGGCTTAAACAATGGGAATTTATTGGCTCACAGTTTTGAGGCTAGTGGGTGTCCAAATCAAGTTCAAATCAAGGCCTTATCAAGGCAATGCTGTCTTCCTGAAGACAGGCGTTCTGGGGCTGGCTGCCAGCAATCTTTGATCCTGGGCTCCTCTCACGCATGGCAGTGCTTGTGTCCGCCTCTCTCTTCTTTTCCAACTTCCACCCACCTTGAGCTTCTCGCTTCCTGGGGCTTACTATCTGTCCGAATTTCATTCTGCTTGTAAAGGACTCCAGTAATATAGGATTAAGGCCCATCCTGACTGAGGGGGGCCACACCTTAACTGAAGCTGCCTCATCCAAAGGTCCTACTTACAATGCGTTCAGACCACAGGAATGGGTTAACTTTAAGAACATGTTTTTCTGGGGTACTTAGCTCTAAATCACACATCATTCTAGTCCTTCATTTTTACTAAAAACAGATATTTAAATGAGCTAACTTACCAAACCTGTAAATTACAGAATGGTTATTTTAAAGATGACCAATATATGAAAACCTATCTATCTACTTATTTTATGAACAGAAAATTTTCAAGTACAAAAGTTTTCAGCATTTATAAACAACTTTTATGGATAACAAGATAAAAACCATAATTATAATATTATAAAGTATGTTACATAAAAGTTTAAACATGTGACTAAGTATAAGTGACTGAAAAATGTAAACGTAGTAAATATCAAATTATATGAAATTTAATTATGAAAAAATTACTTTTCTTTAACAGACATTTCAAAAGCACCTTGTTTATGTTAGACACTGCTATGTACAGGATAACAAAGTAAGCTGTTTCCTTTACAAGCCCCAGATTTCTAAAATATTTTTTCTGCTTGTGGCAAAAATTCCTTTAAAGGATTTTGAAGTCCCGCTCTAATAGCCACTTAGCCCCAACCTGGTTTGAACATGTCCCTTCCAACACCCCACCAAATTCGGGGTCCCAGAATGCCAAGGGTGCCTCTCCATTTGCACATATGACCACAGATTATTTGGTACATAACAGGTGTTCAAAATCAGTTTGTTGAAAATAACTGAAAGGACATCATCAAGATGGTAGAAGGAGAAAGGCTGGGGCTACAGTCCCCTACAAAAGCTTTAAACAGGAAGCAAATTCTGGCAGAACCATCTTTCTCAGAAATCTGGAGAACAGTAAAAGGGTCATTGCAACTGCATGAGTGCCAAGTCAAGAAAAGGGCGACTTAAAATTGGTGGGAAACCTGTGGCACCCATGCTGGCCCTTCCCCTCCAGACCTCTCGGCTCAGTGCCGAGCCAGCCTACGCTCTCAGTGCAGGTCCTGGTCTGGGCCCAGAGGGAGCGGAGGAACCCTGGTGCACACACAGGGCCATGCGTGCCTATGCCAATGGGCCAGGTGGCACCCTTAAGGACTGACATAGGACACTCATTACAGGCTTACTATCCCAAGTCCCAGAGTTTTTCCTGCACATAGAAGCAGCTCACAGGGCATGTGGGATACTGTGGGAGAGTGGTCAAGTCATGACAATTTGGAGTAAATGATTGCTGGCTTTGGGACTTGCCGTGAGGCACCCAGGACCACGAAGAGAGATTGTATTCTAGGTGAAGGGGACATTTGGATCTACGTGGATGGGATAATATCTGAAACCATACATGTCCCAGAACAAAACGAATGTGCAGAAAAGATTGGGGAGGAGCCTACATTTTCAGGCTGGTCTTTAGACACATTGTGAGGCAGGTTAAAACTCTGATGCACTTGCTCAGGTAAGCCTGTAAAGACTGGGAAAGGTGTTTAGGTTTTTTTGTTGTTGTTGTTAGTTCCTATCACCCAAAGGAATCTCAGTTATAATAACAGCTGGATACAGGCTTAAGGAAAGGATACCTCAGTGACTAAATTCCAGAGATAACATTAAAATGTTAAAATATTCAGTGTTTAACCAAAGATTATCACGTATACAAATAAACAGTAAATGAGGGCCCATGCAAAGGAGCAAGAGAAAGCATCAACAATAAAGATCAGATTTTGGACATGCCAAACAAAGATTTTCTTTTAATTGTCTTAAATATATTCAGAGGCCATAAGGAAAACATGGACAAAGAACTAAAAGAAATCAGGAAAATGACAGAGGAATAAAGAGTGAATTTCAATAAAGAGACAGAAATCATAAAAAAAGAATCAAATAGAAATGCACATGAAGAGAGAGAGGAAGCCACAGTGAAGAGTCAGAATTGCAGACAAGGAAATCTGGAAGAGAAAGGAGTGGACGTGGCCACATGATGGAAAAACCAAGGAGCTCAAGGCCTGCTGGCCAGCCAGAGCAAAATGGACCCCAGGAGTAAGCAAGGCTTCTAGCCTCTGAAACCCTGAAGACAATAAATTTCCATTGTTTCAGCCAGCCCACTGGGTGGTATTTGTCTTAGCAACCTGGAAACTAAGGCATGATCTGATCGACACTCCTGAAAAAAAAACTTGTTTTAATTATTTAAAGGTTGTATAAAATATATCTGAAATTTTTTCATAATGCAACACTGGGCTGAAAAGAATGGAATGAATACATAGAAGCCTAAAATGAAGTAAATAAATCATGGGATGTATGCAAATCCCAAATATGGCTTTCCCCTTGAGGATATAAACCGAAGTCTAAATACACTGCTCTCTTAGGAAAGCTGTGTGGTGAAGGGGATAAGAAATAAAACCCATGGTCTCTTTAGATGGGAAACCTAACAGGATACCCCTGAACAGGACTAGGATGCCAAATAGCTTATTTTATGCTTTTTACACCTAATCCTGCAAGGGAACTACAAGGAAACTGAATTTTCTTGAACATAACTATTAGAGAGAAAATAAAAATCTCCTCTGAGAAATTGTCACTGCACATCATGTGGATTTGAGACTTAAATCCATTTTTGAGACTTTGTAGTCTGAAAAAATTTTAACCAGGTAATTTAATTTAAAATGATCCTGAATTGTTAGTATCCTTAGGCAACTGGTAGGAACAAATGCACACCCTATCTCTAGAAAAGGAACTTCAATAAGAGCTTCTAAAATTTCTGTTTAAAAGGGCCCACAGAAGAATATGATTCACAGTAAAAAACAAACAAAACCACAAAAGACACGAGCCCATAAGCTACAGGTGTGAGAGCCAAATGAAACAAAAACCAAGAAATCATAAAATTTGACATTGTAAAAGGGATATAGTTGAATATTTCAAGAAATAATGAAAATGAGATTGATAGTATGTCCAGGGAACAAAAAAACAACATTAAGAGCCACCTATAAGACATAAAAATAAAAAACAAACACTTTCAAGCATAAAGCAAAGTACATCTGCTTTAAGAAAGAATCAGTGGCTTGGAAGCTAGAAATAAATGATTTGGAATATAACAGAGAATCAAAGAGATGGGAAATGTGTAAGGCAGGATAAGCAATATGGAGGACAGAGTAGGAAATTATAATATATATCTAATCGGAGTCCTAGAAAGAAAAGAAGGGAAATACGGCAGAAGCAACGTTTGATGAGAAAAATGGTTCAGAAATTTCAAGAACTAGTGAAAGTGTCTAAATCCACATTCAGTCAAAAGACGGCCATTGATACCAGGTAGGACAAATACAAAGGAATCTACAACGAGTGAAATTTTAGTGGAACTGCAATGCAGCAAAGGCAAAGAGCATATCGTAAAAGAGGTCAAAGAGAAAAGACAAAATAATCCTCAAAGGAACGACTAAAAGTGGATTCCTCACAGCAACCATGGATGGCAAAGATGAGAACAGACATAGTGACTATCTTACAGTTAATACACAGAGAAAGAATATTTACCAACCTGAATGCTAAATCCAGCAGTGATATCTTTCCTGTAAACAGGTGAAATAAAGACATGTTCAGAAAAACAAAACCAGAGAGTCTGCCCCTGCGGACTTACTAAGAGAAATTCTAGAGCACGTACTTCAGATGGAAGAGAACCAATCCCAAACAGAAGGTCTGAGATGCAAAAAGAAATGAAGAACAAAGAGAGCGGGAACTGCTTACCTACCTGTAAAGAAACACAGACGAACATGCAACGTTAATACTATATAAGCTTTTAAAACAAGAAAGAATTAAAAATCTGATCATATTTGCATATAATTTGGGAGGGTTTGGTGAACACATTTAAAAACTTTGATGATCCACATAAGGAACCAAAGAAAATGCTGACTAATGTTACACTTTGATAACCTAAATATGTATGTTATAATTACTGTGGTATCCAATAAACTACTAGGAAAATAATATATAACATTCAATTTAGTTGAAGGAAAGCATAGAAAACAGAAAAACGTTACTTATTTTTTTAAAAGTATAGGCGAAATGGGGATAAGAAACAAGAGTATGAAACTACAGAAGAGAAGGGGAAACCAGGCAAGAAAAGAGAAAGCACAAAATAAAATGATAATTCTACGTCCAAACAGCAGTAATAACAATTATGATGTGTCAAATAAAAAGGCTGTCAGTATTTTTTTTCAATTCTAACCATGTGCTAATATGAGACATAACCTAAACTTAAAGCTAGAGAATGTTATAAGTACAAGGATGGAAAAAAGATATACGGGGTGAATAATAACCCCCCAAAAGTTAGAATAGCTAAATTAATTAGACAAATAAACCTTAAGGCAAAAGCATTCTGATAAATTGATTTCACACTAATAACAGCATCAATTCACCAATAGGATGTCACAATTTTAATCTGATATGTAAGGTATTATTATGTCTATGTGTATAATGAAACCCTCATTCTGAAAAGACTTCCCTATAAATAGAAAGGATAATGAATTAACATAATTGGGTCAAAGTGTTTTTTCCCCTCATTCGATAATACAAATTATGATACCTTACAGGAAATATTTATGATACTCGTATTTACTGAGAATTTACTACTGTGCCAGGCATTCTATTATGGCCTCAGAAAACATAGGTGAATTGAACGGTTAGGGCAGCCAAGAATCAGAAACCAATATGTGGAGGAAAAAAATTTAATTGCATTATTTTCTCTAGAGCAACTTAATTTATTCTTTATGCTTCCACATTGAGGGGGTATAAGAAACTCCCTTCCAGCTATGCATGGCACTTTAGAACCAGTCCCTGCACACACACTCCCCCCCTCCTAGGACCACACACGCGCAGTCTTGTGCGCAGGCTCTGGCTTTTCTGTAGTGCCTCTGTGACCCTGACATTCCACTCATCCTTCATTGGTCCACAGCATCCTGTCAAGACTCTGGTGTTCAGCGCCTGTAGTTTCCTGAGATCCATGGATTCGTCTGCTTTTGTCTTCATGTGGAACACAGGAATCTTTCAGAAGTTGGGAACTCCAGTGCCCAGGGTCACATCTCCCCAAGTGATACAAGCAGCTCCCTCCACCAGGGAACGAGGTTCCTAATATCTCTCTCCTTATAGTCAGGAGAAACTGCTCTTCCCTCTTCCTGAAGCTCCCACAGCCACTCCCTTTCCAGTCACCTCCTAGGAAAACCACCTGAGTGGATCTAAGACTTTTGGCAATGTCTTCTTCCCCATTCACAGAAATCCTTGGGTTAAGGAAATAATAAGAGCCCAGTCAACTCCACAGAATATAGGAAAGGAATAATACAGTGAATAAAGCATGGTAATTATCCCTAAAACATTATCTTCTCAGGCAGACAAGGTCCCCGGCCTTCATGAACCTTACAGGCTAGTGAGAAAGCCAGATAAGCAAATAATCACAGATGAACATGTAATTACAAATTCAGTCAAGTGCTATGAATGAGAAGTATATGACATTATGAAAGCATCACCTATGAGATGTGAGAAGGCTACTTTTTGCTGTTCCTAGGGAGGCACTATTGTACAAGACAGACTCACCCCCTAAGATGTGGAAAAGAAGAAGCAAGGAATTGAACACCCAATAGAGAGTCATGTCAAATAAGTAATCGATGTTAGGTGTTTTAGAATTAGGAGCCATGCCGAAACCTAAGAGCATAGAACATCATCCCCTGAATTGAGGTATGAAAGTGAGCAATACAAAAAGAAAGATTAGAATTGATATACAGAGAATTACAGTTCAGATGCTACTGCAGATAAAACTTTTCGTAAATCATATATTCAGGGTGGGCGAGGTGGCTCAGCGGCAGAGTTCTTGCCTGCTGTGCTGGAGACCTGGGTTCGATTCCCGGTGCCTGCCCATGCAAAAAAAAATTAAAAAATAAAAAATCATACATTTAAAGTATACTACCTCACTGGGGCCAGTGTATAAGGTAGTGAATAATGAAGAGACTACTGGCAGAAAACATGGGTATTTGGAATCAGATGAACTGAGCTCTAGAAAACCAGGCCTTTATTCAGGCTCTCAGTTAACGTGAACTCCTGCGTCTCTGTCTCTGCTGCTCCATCTCTCCCTCTCGGGCTCTGTCCCCCTGTGCGCGTGTCAACACAACAGCAGACAGTCATCTATGGCCGTCACACAGGTTACCACCTCTTCTCTTCAGAAACTTGTAGTACAAGATACTAGAATTGCTGAGACCGGGATCCAAATTTCAAAAGAAAATCTGCTTGGTCACAGCTTGGAACATATGTCCACCCCTGTTCCAAATCATTCTGCTCAGAGGGACGGAGCTATGCAACACACACTGTGTCACTGGGCCAGGCAGTTTCGGGGAGATTTCAGAGAAGGAGCAACGAAATGAGGACCATGGCTATTACACTTACTAAAAAACCGCATCAGCAAATTCTAAAAATAACTGCAAAACTGTGTAACAATTTTCTGAAAAGAATTCTGAATTTTTAATAAAAAACTCATAATGTTAGAAATAAAGTTTTAAGATGAACAGAAAAAAAGCCGACCCGTTGATTATTTATTTTAGTACCGTATTAAAACTACTGCCAGCATCTAAAAAGCAGTTCGAAGTATTTAGAAGTGGTAGTGGTATCCAAATAATTCAATTCAATAAAAACTTCTTTTCTGACTATTTAAATGAAAGGCACTGTAAGAGATGCTGGAGAAATTTAAGAATGAATAAGAAATGCTCTTTGCCCTAAAGGAGCTACTAATCTCTTGAGGTGGCAAAACATATGTAAGTGATCAGAACTCAAGGGAAAACAAAAGCTATGGAAATGAAGAGATTCAACTATGATTAACTGAAATCAGTTCATAAATGTTTATTGTTAAACTCCTTTCACGCCTTGCACTATTGTATTATTCAAGCATAATACTAAAAGTCTAGGAAAATTTGTGTATCTATTCCTTTTAACCTTTTATATAATATAAATAGTACATATTTGATTATTCAAAAATAGACATCATACTGAAAAAAAAAAAACCCAAATGTCAAATAACAACAATCCTTAAGAAACATACAGTGAAAGTCTGCCAATTACATTTTATAGGTGAATTTTACTCATTATTAGCGGTCCAGAGTATCATGCTAAAATATGTTACACGTGTATTTTAATACTCTAACAATCATATGCCATAAATCATAAAAATCACTTACAGCAGTTGAACATCTGAAGTATTTTTGAAGTGCCTGTACATGTTGCATTTGACCAGTGAGCTGTGCTCTAGGTCTGGTAAACCAGAAAACCAGGGTCCAGTCTATCCTGCAGAAGACTGGAAAAGCGCCGCATCCCCAGGCGCTAAACAGCCCTGCGCCCTGCCCTGGACACTGACAGCTCAACGATCTAGACTTAGCACCTCTGTCCAGTATCATTAGAGTTATTTTAAAAGCATCTTTAAAAAATCACATAAAAAATGCTCCACTTTTGTACTCATTTTATTCTTCTGCAGATTGTATATAGAAAAGGGCAGAGACTTTCCACTTTGAACTCCCAGCCTGTATTGCTGAAATAACTTTTTTACAGAGCAATTTATCTAGAAATGTTATTCATAATATAGGATACCCTCAAGCCCAAATCCCCTCAAATAGATAAATTATGTAAGTTATGCTTAAATGTTGATATATCAGTATAATTTTCAGCTGGGAAAACAACATATTTTAACAAAGCTCACAATGACTTTAAAGTACTGAATTGTGAAATGCCTGTTAAACTGTCACATAATAGTCTATTTAAAAAAAAAAAGCTTATAATATTTTCTAATCTAGAGCACTAAAATCTAAATTTAGATACTTACATTATTGCACTCTCCAAGGAAATACAGTGCAAATCCATCAGCTTTTGTGGCTGCCAAAGTAATAAAAAAAAAAAAAAGAAACAAATCTCAATTAAAGGCTCAAACATGTATGGATTTCCTAAGGTAAGACTTCAGATATGGGTCTTTTATGTATTTGTTAAACATAATGAACAGTCACGTAGAAATAAAATAATTTAGGGCTTCACTCGACATAATTAGAACATTTTCAAATATATTTCATCAACTACTGCAAATTTTATGATGCAACCTCCTAAATGCATTTAGCAGTCAGTGTGTTTTATAATAAGATTTTTGTCAGTCATTTGATATTCAGAATTATTGGAGAACGTTTTTAAAATCAGGGAATTATATTTAATTTTTGAAGTATCAAAAATGACAAAAGCAATATTCACAGTATTTAATAGCCAGTGTAAAATAAGCAGCAAGCATGATGACTGATATATACAACTAAATACCATCACTTAATAGAACAGACTTCAACAAAACGAAAATTTTTTCAGGGTTATTTGAAAGGTGATTACAATTGCAATTAGTGGTATGAGTCTTGGTTTAAATTATTTGAATTTAAACCTCTGCTTAAGTTCTTTATACCTGTGTGTCCTTGAGTAGGATAATTAACCATTGTGGACCACAGCTCCTCATCAGGAAAATGATAAGAGTAATTGTCCCTACCTTAGATGGATATAATGGGAACAAGTGAGTTAAGGGATGTAATATGAGCAGAAAAGTATCTAGGATATAGTTAAAATGTGTAAAACAGTAACGCTACTTATTGTCACTTGTGTCATGAGTATTTTGATTTTCAAATAAAACACTAAAAGCTACAACTTCCATAGTGGTGTCTTTCTAAAACTTTTTAGTCGAAGAAAGTACATCCATCTAAAAACTACTTTTCTGATGTAACATTCTCCATTCCATTTATAATATAAGCCATTTATTTCTTACCTAGTATATAAAGTTGTCATCTCCCCAAGTGAATGTATTTAAAATACCTGTTTTTCCTTAAAAAAACAAATTCCTTTTTAAGGATGTGATTTGACTCAAGGAAGCTATACTTTTCCAAAAAAAGTAGATATTAATTAGAAGGCATAGTATATTTCATTAATGCATTAAGTAAATATTCATTGAGAATTGAATAAATTTAGGAATTTTTAGTTTTGACTTATTCTGGTAGTTTCACAATAAAATATATTCACTTCAAACTTAGTCCAACAACAGAAGTAAATAAGTGACTTGCATTTGCCTCATAATGAGCAAATTATTTCTGACATTTTTTGCAAAGAAAAAAGTTCCAGTGCTCCTAAGAAGAATAACAAAATGTTTCTCACCTATTTTAATGAGGCTACTCAATTCATAAAGGAGTAATTGGTTGTCTCCTCCTGTATCCAACCGTTGTTCTATGTAGCTGTTAAGTTCATAAACAACGCCCTGCATATTCGTATCTTGGTACTTCGAATTAGAAAGCAAGAAGAAAGCACATAGTTAAATATAAAATAAAGTATAATAAAATTCCTTAATTGGCAAAACATACAATTAATATATAAAATTTTATATACCAGCTGTTCATTGTGCTTTTATAGAACATGATTTAAATCTGTCGTGAAAAAACACAGATTTGAAAATTAAAATTGCTAAGACTTCTTATTTAGAATGAGCTACTGACTGCATATATGCTGTTTGTTAATATTACAATATCAAACTATTATAAATCACAACTGTTTCTGAAGTTTTATAGATCACATATAGGAGACCTGACCACCAGAAGTGTATATAAAAGTTTGCTAATTGAATGAGCCTTGAAAGATGGCAGAGAAGTCAAGAGTATGCATTTCACTAGATGCAACAAAGCTCCTAGAGGCATTACTTAGCACTTAGCACTTATTCCACCACTGTAGCCCAGCACTGCCTGTAGAGCCTTTACAAAGGAACAAATGAACACGGCACTGTAGCAGCAGTGCCACTTGGCAGGTCCAAGAGGCAGTAGGACAAGGGCACTCGGCTGCATGTGGTAACCAGAAAGAGCAGCGGTCAGACAGGGATCTGTGAAGACAGCAGAAGCTAAGTCTTTACTACAACCCCAATTCCCTCTCTTCTAAAGTTTTAATAAAAAGTCTTTTAACTGGTCTCCCTGCTACCAAGCCTACTTTCCTAAATCTATGTTTCCAAACAACCAGCATTACAAACTTTAAAAATAAAATAAAATAAAATAAAATGTTACCACTCTCTTGGTTAAATACTTCTGGGGCTTCCCACTGCACTTGGAATAACAGACAAACTTCTCACACAATAGCCTTCCACACCTTGTAAGACATGGTTACGGATTCCCTCTGGAAACGACATCTTTGAACACACCCACTGCGCCTACGCTCAATGCTCACAGCCCTTGTCCACCTTTCTGTCTCTTAAACACTGACAAACCTTTCACACCTAAAGACCTAGCTCCTGCTGTCGTTCTTGAGCACTGCATGCAGTACATGTCTATGGAATGAATAAATGAAAGAATGAATGAACTAAACAATGAATGAACCAACAAAGATGCACTAACAATCCACTATAAGTAGGCACTCTTCATGATACTACAAACACAACAGTGAGCAAAAGAACAAATTGCTGCCTTTGGGGAACGTACATTCCTACTTGGAAGGGAATAAACAAGTAAAATATGCACTGTAATGGATGGCGGTATATGCTACGTAGAAAGATAAGTGGGGAAGGACTGATAGTGTATACCTTTGGAGGGAGACAAGTGCAATCTTAAAATTGGATGGTCAGGGAAGGCTTCCATCAGGTGAGAACATATGTACAGGTTCCAAACAATCTGAATACCTTTACTGCCTGCTTAGCCTCCCTGAGGTATCTGCCTTATAGGGGACCTGCTGCTCATCTCCTGCTTCTCTCTGCTTCTCGTCTTTCTGAACAGACTCAAGTCCGGGTAGACCCATAAAATGATTCATTGAAAGGTACAATACATACCAAAAAGAATTCCAAGATTTAACCAATTTATAGGGACTGAAACCTTGGAAGCAAATCAGAATGGATCTCAAGTGTACAGGAAAAAGATAGAAGAAATAAAATGTTAGGTAGGGCCAAATTTGTTGACATGGACATGGGTATGCTAAGCAGAGTTTTTGTGGATGTTAACTTTTGATTGGAGGGAGATGTGACTCCACCCATTCCAGGTGGGCCTTGACTGGAATCCTTTAAAAGAGGAAACATTTTGGAGAGATTCCCTTTTTAGAACCAAGAGAACCACACAGCCAGAGACCTTTGAGAAATGTCCCTGGGGATGCTTCATGAAACAAGAAGCCTGGAGAGAAAGCTAGCAGACATTGCCATATTTGCCATGTGCCTTTCCAGTTGAGAGAGAAACCCTAAACTTCATCGGCCTTTCTTGAGTGAAGGTAACCTCTTGTTGGTGCCTTAATTTGGACATTTTTATAAACTTGCTTTAATTGAGACATTCTCACAGCTTTAGAACTGCAAACTTGCAATTTAATAAAATCCCCATTTTAAAAGTCATTCCAATTCTAGTATATTGCATTCTGGCAGCTAGCAAACTAGAACGGCAGTTTAACAGCAGTTAGCAGGCTCTAACAGTTTACTTCATTGGTTGAATACAATCTGTTCCCCAAAATGGTCTATGCTTAGTGAGAATGAAATGCCAGAATTCCCCTAGTATATATTCAAAGGCTTAGAGGGACTGTGATGCTAGAGTTGATTTACTATGTAAGACCCATTTTCCCTTCCCCTGATAGTCTCCTATAAGCACTCCCTTTACCAAGGCTATGAGAAACACCCATGTGAGAGGAGCCCTGGCATCCTTGGAGGGTCTATGGTGTTGGCCAGGAACCATAATGGGAACTGTTACCATTGAACTGAGTCCACTGAATACACTGAGAAAATGGGGTTTTAGGTTGGTAGGGTCTAAGTGGTAGCACTCAATGCCAAGGGACAAGGCGGGTGTCTAGCATTATGGGCAGTAGAACAGAAGCTGTGATCAAAATCATATGACCTGCAGAGATCTTTGAGATCTGTGGTATTGGCTACTTGATCACAGTTGTCTCTGGAACTGAAATAGATTGGGTAGTCTACTGAAGCATTTTTTTATTAGTATCACAAAAGAAAGTCATGGTACCTCAACAAATTCAGGGACTTAAGTAATTCATAGATGAAGAACCCCCTGAATAAAGGGAAGGCCAGGTCTCCTTGATGGAGGATCTTGTTACATAGCCAAAAAATGTATAGTGCTAGTCAGTCTTCTGTCTCCCTTCCCCAAAGGGGCCTGCATTCTTTATCTAGGGAACAGTACCTTGGAAGATGGATAATAACTCGACTTAGGAGGACATCCAGACACTGGTTCTAAACTGACAGTATGTCTAAGAGCCCCAAAACACCGCTATGTTCCATCAGTTCAGAGGGGCTTATGGAGACACAGTGATCAATGGAGATTTAGCTCTGGTCCGTCTCAAAAAATGAGTCCCAGTGGAATGGGTTCTCAAACAACCCTGTGATAATTTTCCCAGTTTCAGAACACACAGTTGGTAAAGAGATACCAAGCAACTAACTGAATTCCCACACAGAAGGATTCCCACGATGGAAAAGTATGGGAAAGTGAGACTTGCAAAAATACGAGGAAGAGTACAGAAATAACTACAGAAATAAATGAGTAATTATGATCAAAAAGAGGCAAAATAGGAACCTTCCAAATAATTCTTAGGCTTCATCCCAAATTTCAAAAATTACTAACTGGCTATTAGTCTCTGATCTTTTATTGCTACTCCCTCAATCTTTCCTCAAAGCCAAAGTTCTAGGTTCTGAAACTACAGCAGAGAGGCTAGAGCACTGAGTTTCAACAATAAGATCAGGTTCTCCCTGTTGAATGTTCAGCTCTATAGTTTCACTCAAAGATCTTTCAGAAGATCTTTCAGATCTACTGGATTCCTGAGCCTTGATTAGCAGGTCTTAAGTCTGATTTCCCCTCCTTTTAACCTTGGTGATCCTACCTGCTTTGATGGACACTCAACCATAATAAACCACGGGCTCCGCGACACACTTCTCTGACTTTTTTTTTGTATGTTGTATGGTAGGGGTCACATCTCATTATTTTTCCATATGAGTATCCTGTTATTACAGCACCATCTGTTAAATTTTTGTTTGCTTTGTTGTTGTCTGTTTTCTTGTTTGTTTGGTTTTTGGGAAGTGCATGGACCAGGAATCAAACCTGGGTCTCCAGCATGGCAGGTAAGAATTCTACCACTGAACTACCCTTGCACCCCTACTTCTGTAACTTTTTATTACTAAAATTTTATCTTACTAATCATCACTCATAACTTTTCAGTTATTTTGTAGCTCCAGATATTTTTCAAATCCTGCTCTTGCTCTAGTAGGTAGAATTTGCATAAGTGTCATGAATACTTGTAATTCTGGTGTCTCCAAAACATGACAACATTGAATGGGATCACAAAAGCTTATGCTGTTTTCTTTATCATCTGTAAAAAAGATCCCATTTGAACTATTGCAAAAGTTTTGAAGAACTCCAGATAAAATATTCTATACTAACAGAACCTCTCTTCCTTACCACTAATCAGAACCACTAGTTCTATAAGAATTTATTTATTTTTTAGTCTCCATACCATGGACTCTTGATACCATTCCTTATTCCAAAATCCTGGGAATTTGGAATCCTGGGAATCTCAGTTTATCTGAGAGCCAAAGGAAAGTTAAGCCAAGAGATAAAGACAGACTAAATCTTAATGACAGATTTCAAAACCCTAGATCGAGTCATGCCGGCATGCATGAAGATCTAGCCCCAGACTTTTCTTTTACATTAATCAATATATCCTTTGATTAATTCCTGTTTCTTGGGAGAGAAGGGTGCTTTAGCTAGTCTCAGGTGGGTTTTTAGTCATTAAGAAGAGGAGCCCTTATTCAAACAATAATCCAGACTTACTCCCTCCTCTGACACCGTAATTCTGAGACAAGGCCCTTTAATAATGACTACTATACAGTGCTGAGATTAATGACCAGCTGTTCTCCATCTACTTTGGGCAGGAAACAGGCTGTCATACACAAGTGAGAAAAAGAAGGCATTCTGGGATATCAGTAACTTATTATAAATTTCATTTCATGTCTCTGGGCTTCAGTTTCCTCATTTGGGTAACAAGATAGTTGAATTACACTGTCTTTTAAAAATATCTTTCAACACTAACTTTCCATGATAATAGGACCTAAGTTTTCATTTTTTTCTTTATATTAACCTTCAAATTCTAATCTTTAGCCCAACAGGATATATTTGTATGTCCTTTTTCCTTGCATAAGTATTACAAACAGCAAAATGTTTTATTATTTGGTTGTAAGACTTACAGCCATTTTGCTGCTCATTAATACTTTCATAAAAGGAAGATCAGAAGAAACAAATCGCATACTTCAAATATCCTCTTGCAAACTGCATAATAAAGAAAGCTTTCTAAGGAATTAGATAATTCTATAAACTTTAAATTCTTTGGTCCAATTAATGGAAAATTATAATGGCAAGCTAATAATAATGATAATTTATATTTGTACAGCATTTTTAACTTTAAAATGATGCTTAACATGCCTTTATTATACCTCTTTATTATAAGAACCTATATAAAGTTTACACTGGTGTCACTGAGACATTTATGCTTGAAGATAATGTTCTAAGGTAGAATAAGTTGGGTACTGTGCAATTTTTCAATAGGTGGACTCAAACAGACCACCGCCACCTTCATTTTCCATTCCACATCGATTTTCATGTAATATTTGCTTTTTGTTGGTGCAATCACTGAAAACTGAGCTTAGCAAAGATATGACCTCATTGAAAGGACGATAGCAATCTAACACGCAAACTGTATATTAGCTCAAACTCTGACATATGCCACTGCGTTTCTCATGAAATTATAATATATCCTGCAGTACTCCTGAGGCTTTTTGTGGTGCCCAGGGGACATCTGAAACAAAGTTTGGGAACCGATAAAGAGCCATTATAATCCCCTGGGGGCAGGGGAGGGAATAATATTTTATGAGATACAATGGTAGTAAGTGGAGCAGTTTTAATTGTTGGCTCAAAAAGCGGGTTGCGAGCTGATCCAGCCAGGGGATCAAATGTCCCCAGACTTGTTAAAGTGAATTAGGGATGTAAACAGATTGAAAGATCACTTAGATGGTACTGTTTTGGGGCAGTTCAAGAATCAGACAAGATGAACTATGTGAGCTCCGGGAGCCCTGAGAGTCTGGGATTTCAGAAGCAACACTGACATGATCTCACAGGGCAGCAAGAATCTACCAGAAAACATCATGAGCCAAATGGTAAACTGGAGAAATACTCACAGGGTGCAAAAACAGCACTCCGTTTTCAGCACAATCCTCAATATGTGAAGAAAAAAAATTAACCTAAGGTAACTTACGTTAATTTTCCCTCATCATTCTTTAGATATTTCCTTTCTGTTTCTTTTTAATAACTTTTTTTGACATCATTTCAAACCTACAGAAAATGCCAAGAATACTACAAGAAACTCCTATATATCCTTTATCCAGATTCAAGAATTATTGACATTTAGTCCTATTGCTTCAACATTCTCAGTTTATCATTCCTTCCTCCCTCCATCCTTCCCTCTCTCACTCCCTCCCATCTAGCTATCTACACACACACACATGCATATAAAATAACAATAATGAATTTTTCCCGAATATTTGAGAACAAGTTGGTGCACCTATCTGTCCCTACTTACCTCGGTGTGCATTTCCTAAGAACAAGAACTCCTGCATACTCACAGTTCAGTTACCATAATCATAATCAGAAAAATTAGCATTGCTACAATATTAACTAATTTAAATAATCCACATTCAAACTTTATCCATTGTCCAAATAATGTCCTTCATAGCTATTTTCCCCAATTTTAGGATCAAATCCCAGTTCTTACATGGAATTAAGTTGCCATATCTCTTTAGTAGCCCTTAATCTGGAACAATCCCTTCAGTCTACCTTTGTGTTCCTTGAACTTGACATTTTTGAAGAATATAGGCCAATGTGGATTTGTCTGATAGTTCCTCCAGATGAGATTCTGGTTTGCGTTTTAGGCATCAACGTAATGAAGTGATGGAATTAGAATTCATCATTCCTTGTATATTTATTACTTGGCATTTTACCATAAGGAAGTGGTTTCTGGTTATCCTCACTCAACCTTTCATCCAGTTATGAGTAGGGACTCAGATTCTTGTTTTATTCAATGGGGTATTTGTTTTTATTGTCTAAGACTTGGCAAGTGGGAGCCCCTTAAGGATAGCATCTGTGTCCTTTAGATGTGTACTCATGATTCTGTTCACGCTTCCTTACTTTTGCACCTTGTATATTGTCCGCTATAGCCTTGCAGTCAGAAATGTCTATTTCCCAAAACAAACAAACAAAAACAGCCCTAATCCCTTTTATTGGGGAATGGTATCTAAAATCCAAATCCAGGGTGTATTATATAAATATTGTATGTATGAGAGGGTCTCATATATAGAGACCTATATTTCTATACTTATCTATATATATGGATTTGTAGATATATTTCTATACTTTACATATTATCTGGCATATGTAAAATGATGTGTTCATACTGTTACCCCTAATTCCAACCCAGTACCACAGTGTACATTCCCCATTTTCAGATTTGTAATTTCTTAGTCACAGTGAGAAACCTGACTGCCATTATGTTGAACATATCTACATATTTTCTTAAGCCTAGAATATACAGAGGAAGTTTCAAAATTCCTAACCCATGCAGACTGTAAACCAAGTAGATTTCAATATATTTAATAATTTTTCAGCAAAATGTATGTGCCTAGAAATATGTATATTTTAAATGTACGAATCATGATAACATATACCCTTATGTCAGGAGAAATCATTTTCATCTCCTCCATAAAGTTCCTCTGTGTTTCTTCCTAATCTCTGCCCCCAAGACTAGTGTTTTGTTTTGTTTTTTACTTTTTTTCCAGTATAGATTAGTTATACCTGTTTTAGAACTTCATATAAATACAATGATACAGCATGTACTCATTTGAGCACTGCTTCTTTGGCACAACATAGTATCTATAAGAATTATCCATGTTGCTGTGTTTTAGTAGTTACTTTCTTTTTGCTGCCTTTAGTATTTTGTTCTATGAATGCACCACACATTGTCCATCTGGTCTACCACTGTTGGACATGTGGGATGTTTACATTTGTAGTTTTTGGCTATTGTGAATAAAGCTACTATGGGCTAAGTCTTAAAGCAGTCTCATTGTGGGCATAGGAGTGCAACTAGTAGGTCAAAAGTAAATATATGCTAAAAAAAAAGTAAATACATGTTTAACTTTACAAGAAACTGGCAAACCTTTTCCTATGCTACATATTTTTAAGAATAAAATTATCAACACAATGAAAGAATTTTAGAGGAACATAAGTTACGAACAAGGAAAGGTCATTTATTAGGTGGCCAAATCCAACTAGTTTGAGAATAGACAATCCCAGCTACCAGTGAAAGAGACTGATGCATCTCAAAAGCATAGTGGTAGAAAATCAGAACAGAGGGTAACAGAGAAGGTTGCCCCTCACCATTTTAAAAAGGTTTTAAAGTCCTAAACTGCAGCCAATCACTACAGAGACATTAACCCGGGTCTTTCCTAGTACTGTGGAGGGAGGAAGCGGCTGCCCTTACTTTCTTACAATCTGACTGAGCACACAGAGCTGTTTTGGAATATCAGATGGGAATAAGTATGACATGGCTTACCCAGCAGCAGGGTTTAGAAGTTCAGAGAAAGCATCTCATAAAAAGCAGAAAAGATGGAAAACTGGTGGAGGTAATCCTTAAAGTGAGGGTAGAAGAGTAGTAAGTAGGATAGAAGAGCAAAGGGGACCAGACCTTACACCTCAGGTTGACCTTGGACAGTGACTTCATGTGAAAGAGCAGAGAGAGAAAGCAGGGGGAATGCTATAAACAAGTGAGGCACTTTCTTCTGAAAGCATGTCATCAACTCTATGTAAGGAAATAGCAATAATAAAATCTGATTATATATAATAATATTCCCAAAGAATCTTACACTTTTAATCTTTATTAACTACTTTAATCAAGGACAAAAAGGTCCACGAGGTGAAAAGGGTTTTCATAATACTAATTTAATTTAGGAAAAAAGAGGTCTATGAAATAAAATAGTTGTAAATCACTGATTGATATAGCAAACATTTTTTGGGGGGGTGCATGGTCTGGCAATTGAACCTGGGTCTCCTGCATGGTAGGCGGGCATTCTAACCACTAAACTACCTGTGCACCCTAATACAGCAAACATTTTTAATAAATTTAAGACTGCTAGTAAGAAAGATTAAGTGATGAGGGTATATGAATAATGGGAAAGTAAGGAAACCAAAGTGCATCAAGTGCTTTACCCACTGGATATACTTCTGGAAATCAACATGCAAAAAAGTCTTTTGTAAATAAACATTTCTTCAGCAATGCAACAAGTACTATTGTAAATGTGAGATAAGGCTCTTACTCTCATGGAGCTTAAATCCTAGTTGGGGAAATAGATTAACAAGAAAATATCAGCTAATGATAAAATCTATGACACAAATAAAACATCTTTGATGCTATCTTTAATCTCAATAAACCGCAATCTAGGAGCAACTGGATTGTATGCATAACTAGTCTATTACTTGATCACTAGCATCTTTTCACACAATGAAGATACGGGCCAAAGACAGTCATCCTTCCTCAGCCTTTCATTCTGTGGAACAGGACCAGCTGTCTGCATGAAGTTAATACAGTTCTCCTGTTACTAATTTTTTAAATCTGCATTCTAACACAGAATTGTGGTCACCAAGAATGGTCTCCTGACAAAGCACACAAAAATTTAAACTCTCATGTAAAAAGACTATGTTTGAGTTTCTGTTTCTTACAATTTTTATCATAATGGCTAGAAACTGCTTTTTTTAGCTGAAATGAACATTTACCCCCTATCACAGACATTAAAAGAATAAAGAATATGTCTTTCTATCCACTATCAATATCATTTTATCATTATGGATAAGAAGCAAAGGTAAATAGATTGATGGTCTGAGGTTAAGAATTTGGGCTTCACTTAAATACTAACAAACAAAAACCAGTCTTTAGCAAATATTTTCCAATTGTTAAATGGTCAACATGAAATACTCCCAAAGGGCAGAACAACGCATTTATTTAGTTAGGGAAATATTTTGCAATTCATTCTCTCTGGCAGGCACAGCATGAAGTCAACGTGCTCAGAACTAGAACTTTCTGAAGGTTCTAAGGCTGCAGTTGATAACCGGCAAGAAAATCTCTAGGAAAAGAAAAAAAAGCAGGCTAAAACAAACAATGCTGTACTTTGTCATTAGAATTTTTTTTGGGGTTTCCACAGAACACAAATTCAAGTGCCTGAAGACATTTTAAGCGATCTAAAAAGTAAAAGATAGATTCGTTTCCCATGCCTGCCCATACAAAGAAAAAAAAAAAAAGTAAAAGCTGGACTTGCCTGCAGGATCATCTGGGAGTCTCCCTTATTACATCGCTGTGATCCTCCAAATGGGTGAGAAATTCGTGGGCTCTTCAATTTTCAAAATTCAAAATTTCACTTTACTCAACTAGAACATTAAATCTAGTTCCTCTACATTCTAAATCTTACAGATATTTTGATAACCGACAGTAAAGGATATCTGCCCTCTAGATACTTTTTATACAGATCATTTCAAACTGTCCAAGGTTCATCTCTTAGTAAAGCCTGATTAAAGGAAATTATATTTGAGGATATTTTAAAAGACATGCTTTCTGTATACTTCCCATATTTTAATTTCTATCCTTGGGCCACTGCAATGTAGCCCAGAAGTTATCAAATGGAGATGGGGCAAATGTAATTTGAGAAGTTATTCCAGGTTATTTTAATGTGTCAGCCCTATTCCCAGTCATCAACCACCTTCACTCACTCGACATTAAACTGCATTTTAATATTATACCTTTGAATTTCACTAAAAATTACTATAAAATACAGACTTATATGTTTGTTTTATGAAATTCAATATTAATAAAAATGTTTGATAGGTAACTCTCTCTTGGTGGATAACTAAAGCAATTTATTCTGGTTCCCAGTTTGACTGAAGGTTAAAAGCTAGGGTTTCTGCTCATTCAGAGAAAAGCATCAATTCTCCCAGTTGTTTTATTATCTCCAAATATGCCTTTTCTATTTATTCGTTTGTTTTATTTGCTTGACTGTTCTTGATTTCTGATAACCTATTTAGAAATAGTTCTTAAATGATGTGTATAAAAGAGTTAAAAATGAGCAAGTTCTAATTAATTGTGAAGGAAAAGAGATCTTCAAGAGAGATGCTTAGATGACTGATAAACCCTTTCTCAGCTACCTGACCCTGCCTCAGTGATTCTCCCCTCTTTCCTGTGTCATCCAATTTTCTATTTCTGCTGGGTCATTTCCATAAATACATAACCATGCTGCTATTTATCACATTTTTAAAAAGAAAAAACACAAACACCTCTCAACTCCTTTCTTATCTGGCTACCTCACCACTGTCTCTTTCCTTTCGGGGACACCTCCATAAAATGATTGTTCCTCTCCGCTGCATACAGCTTCCCTCCTCTGCTACTCTTGTACACACACCCTAATCACCTCGATGAAACAGTTCCGATTATAAACAGTTCTTATAATCCTCTTACCAGGATTATCACACTAGATTTCTATTTTCTGTCACTCTCGGCAATGAAAAATGTATTCTTTTAAAGCACTATGAATTAATCTGATAATAGTTTCCATACAATTTCTGCATCTATTTTTGCCACTAGTAAAATTGGTCAATTGAGTTTCTGTTCTCACATATATTTCTCTAATTTTTGTGTCAGGAATAAATAGCCTTCCTGAGATAAGTCTATTTCTTAGCTTTTAAATACTTTATATGTTGTAGAAATTTTCTCTTCTGGAATATTTGGTGAAATTATCCAATAAAAGTTCTGGCACATCATGCTTTTTTCAATGGCCTTATATTTAGTGTTTCTACACTGGCTAACAGTATATTTAGGTTTACTAACTTTTCTTCAATCAACTTTTATAAATCCTATTTTTCTCTAAGTTGGCCATTTCGTCTAAATTTTCAAATGCATTAGTATATAGTATTCTCTATTAAGTCATTAATAATTCTCCTACTGTTCATAGTTACAGTCCTTTTCTCATTCCTAAAGTTGTATCCTATTTCTTGAACAGATTTGCCAAAGATTGTTTATTTTATCAGTCTATGTAAGGAAACAGCTTTTGCATCATTAATCATCCATATTTTAAATTTTGGTCTGCAACTTTCTTCTCATATTTTACTAAGTCCTCCCTCTGCTTTTTAATATTTCCTTTTATGATGTCAAGTAGATGTTTGATTGTCTTTAAAAATTTTGGGGGGTTTCTGAAAAATGAATTACAGATACATATTTCCACTGTATTTTGGCTGTATACCGTATGTGTAGTAGATTTGATTCCCATTTTACATCTGAGGATTTAAAAAGTTAATTTTTAAAAGGTTACTCAAAGAGTGGAAGAGAAGGAATTCAAATCTAAGTTTGCCTTACCACTCCATCAGAGAAGCTCTTTTAAATCAATTACATGCAAAAATGTAGGAATGCAATTCACACAAAAGGAAATATAGTTAGAAGGTATACAGATATATGCCTATTTACTCTAAGTAAATACATTAAAATAATATCATGCCATTTACACATACTAACACAGCCAAAAAATTAACAATTACTAATTCAATGGGGTAGTATGGATTGAATTATGTCTCCCAAAAGATATGTTCAAGTCCTAATCCCTGGTCCCATGAACGTGATCCTATCTGGAAACAGACTTTCTGAAGATGTGATTAGTTAAGATGAACAATCAGAAGCAGAGCTGGCCCCAATCCAATATGGCCAGTGGCCTTATAAGGAGAGGAAACTTGGACACAGACAGACAGAGAAGGAAGACAGGCATGTGAGAGTGGCAGCAAATGCATTATACCACAAATCAAAGAATGCCAAGGATGGCCAGTAAGCCATGGCCAGTGCCCTACAGGTCTCAGAGGGCGCATGGTCCTGCCAACACCTTCATTTTGTGGACTCCAGAGCTGTGGGACTATAAAAGTCTACTTTTTACAGTCATCCAGTTTGTGGCACTTTGTTACAGCAGTCCAAGGACATTGAGATGGTGGGAGGAGGGGGAAATGAAACAAACTGGAGCAGTAATTTAATAAACCAACTTAGCAATGTGTACTAAATGTCAGAAAATAATTATGCCTAGTAACCTCAGATCCTAAACTTCTTCCTTAGGAAATAGTTCACAAGATGAAAACCTTTATTTCCATAAAAATTCTGTGATGCTTAACTTCATGAGTCAACTAGGGTAGGTTACCGTGTCCAATTGCTTGGCCAAGCCTACTTGCTATTGTGAAGGTATTCCATAAATGGAATTTGCAGCTACATAATCAGTTGTTTGTAACTACAATCATTAAAGGAGATTGCCCTCACTAATGTGGAAGTCTCCTCATCCAATCAGCTGGAGGTCTCAACAGCCAGAAGTGATCATTTCAGAGATCAAAAGAATTTTTGCTTTAAGTTCAGCACTGGCTCTTGCCAGAATTTCAGCCAGCCAACTCCTCATGGGAATTTTGACTAAGGACTTTATTAAGTTTCCAGCTTGCAGTCTGCCCTACAGATTTCAGGTTTGCCAGCACCCGTGGTCACATGAGCCAATTCCTTATAATAAATCTCTTAACATATATACACTGATTCTATTTCTCTGAAAAATCCTGAATAATATGGATATCCAGTCTATGGAAAATTAAGAACAACTAAAGATCCAATAATAGGAGACTGGAAAAGCAAACTATCATGTAGACAAACTAGAAAATTTTTAGTCATAAAGATAATATCAGACTGTACAACATCATGAAAATGTTTATGGATAATATAAAGCAGAAAAAATATAAATATAAAATATAAAATATATTTAATCAAAATAGCATATGTACTGTAATTATTACTATGTAAATATTCCCAACACATATAATAATATATATATATTAGTTTGATATCAAACTAATATATACAGGTTCCATGTACTTGTGGTGTTCAATTAAACTGTCCACATAAGTTAAATTAGGAAATATATATATTAATTTGATATATATGATATGTATATGATATATATATATCAAACTAATATACATATATTCTGAACCAAAATTAAGGACCTATTACAAACTGATATTATTGGCTAGATTAAGGTGGTTTTTATATTATTTTAGAGACACAGTTTTCATTTTTTAGAAGGCAAATATAAATTATTTTAACTGAGATAGCAGTTATAGAGGAAGTGGATGGGAACAGGGTCAAAAGCACAGGTGATGGAGGTAGACTTTGCAAGGTAAATTAGAATTAGACAGCCTCCAATACAAAAGTAAGAGGGCAGCTGGAAATCATTTTGATAAACAGATGAACAACTGAAAAGGGATTCAGATAGCCTCAGTCTTCTCATAAATATAGAGGAGGCTATAATTTTAAAATAATGCAGGCAAGTTTAGGGTTGATGACTGAGAGGGAAGGAAAAGTTCAGTACACCCGCAATTTAAAGAAATCTCATCAAGCCTATATCAAACAAAGACAGAATTGACCCAATAAGCAAAATCTCAGATTTTAATAGAAAAATACAATAAAACCGATAACACCAATAACCACTAAACAAATGGAGGCATTCAGAACTATGTACCAAGAGTGTTTTCTCCAAGACAACTATAATCTCCCCTAAAATAAGCAATTCACAGGAAAATTACAAATCTGCACAATAATTATATGGTCAGTGATTTTAATTGTTCTAACAAGACTCTGGTATTCTTTTAATTTCTAAGCCCTTCATTTATTGAATGTCATGTTAACTAATCAGGTGTTGCTGAGTTTAATTTACAATCTCATGGTGTGGTGATTATGTCAATGCTTTTGTTTGGGGGGAATGTCCTTAATAAAGTTCACCCTTACCTTTCAATAGACAATGGATTTTTTGTTTTAGTTTAAAAAGCAAAAAATGTTTATTTGGTACAAAATTTATCATTTGACTACTGTATTTCCTAATATAACTTATGTGGACAGTTTAACTGAACACCACAAGTACATGGAACCTTGAATAGGGCATGAGATTTTGTAGGTTTGACCAGAGTGATGCCCTGATAAATCCCAGAGTGCCTTGACCAGTGAATAACAAAGTATTTGTAAAGTCCCCTTGGGGGAATGGTGAGAAAGGGGGAAAATTCAACTTCCTCATGTGGAGAATACCTGACATCCTCACAAGCGGTGGGGACAACCAAAGCAATAGGCTGAGCCTTCAATCTTGGAGTCTGTTCATATGAAACTTATCCCCACAAAGGATAGGCTAAGCCTATTTAAAATTAGACCTAAGAGTCACCACAGAGAACCTCCTTTGTTGCTCAGATGTGGCCTTTCTCTCTCAGCCAACACGATAAGCAAATTTACTGCTCTCCCCATCTCTACATGGGACCTGACTCCCAGGGGTGTAAACCTCCCTGGCAACATGGGACAGAAATCCTAGAATGAGCTGGGACTCAGTATCAAGGGATTGAGAAAACCTTCTTTTATTTATTTTTTTTTATTATTATTATTTTTAATTTGCATATGGGCAGGAGGCACCAGGGATCGAACTCCAGACCTCCATCACGGCAGGTCGGAGCTCTGCCTGCTGAGCCACGGCAGCCGCCCGAGAAAACCTTCTTGACCAAGAGGAGGAAGAAGAAAATGAGACAAAATAAAGTGTCAGTGGCTGAGAGAGAAAAAAAATAGACAATGGACTTAAATAAGCTGAAGCAACAAAGCATCACTCTGCAACCAGAGGGTACTTAAAAAGCACTGTGATAGAAGTGGTTAGAGAGGTCAGGGACCAACACACTGCACCTCTGAGAACCACTCACTTCAGCAAAAATGTTGAGCAGAAATATTTTAAGTTGCAAAGCAATAATGAAATAAAGAAATTGTCATGGTCAGGTTCATGTGTCAACTTGGCCAAGTGGTGGCTGGGCAAGTGCTGGCTTGTCTGTTGTGATGAGGACATTCCGTAGAATTAAACCATGATCATGTCAGCTGCATCCACAGCTGATTCCATTTGTAATCAGCCAAAGGGGCATGTCTTCTGCAATGAGTGATGCTTAATCTAATCACTGAAAGCCTTATAAGGAGGATTCAGAAGAGACAGGCTCTTCCTGCTTCAGCTGGTGAGACTCTCCTGTGGAGTTCGTCCAAACCCTCCATCGGAGTAGTCGGCTTCACAGCCTGCCCTGCGGATTTTGAACCCTGCATTCCCGTGGTCACGTGAGACACTTTTATAAATTTTATATTTGTAAGGGTTCTCTGTTGATTCTGTTTCTATAGAGAACCCTAACTAATACATCTTGGTACCAGGAGTGTTTCTTAAGAAACAGAATCTTAAAAATGGGTTTTTGTGAATGGTTTTCTACTCTGACTGGATTCGAAGACACTAAGGACTCTGATTCCCATAATCAGAATGACACTCCCAATCCATGGAGTGAGTTGGCAAAAGAGATGGTCAAAATATCTCCATTCGATTCTCCTAATGCTTAGCCTGTACAAAGCCAGGCTCTGGGGGATGATGTTTTTGACACCTTTACAGAGTTTTGTAGAAATAAGAGGTGTATAGAGATGTTGGTTGGTTGTTGTTAGATACACTGGCTACATTAAGGAGTGAAAGGGATGGGCTTAAGGCTTCAAATGAGCTTAAGTGCCATCTGACAGATGCATACGTTTCTATGAGTATCCTGAAGGAAAATCTTATTTCTTGTAGCCGTAGACTTGAGATCTCTTAAAATCAGACTCAGAATCTTATTGTTAGAGTTGCAACGTAACAACGTAAACTGAAATCTCAATCTTGCATGGTGTCTGCCATTAAAGTGAGGGAATTAATTGGAAAGGAGTGGGACCCTGAAAAATGGGATGGTGACATGGATTGATGATGTCAGGGGTGAGGTTGAAACTCTAGATCACGCTGAGTCTTCTCTAGATAACCCTGTAATAGTTTGCCCTGAGGACATAACCACCCCACCTCCAGCCTGCCTTGCGGAGTTGGCCACCCAATCTCCTCCTGAAGGGATTAGCCCTAGAGTGATTAATCCTGTTTCACCAGATGAAACTGCAAATGAAGGCCCAGAAGCAAATGGCTTGGAAGATATTTCTAATTCTTTTCATGACCCACCCCCACCACCCCTCATTTCTTCCAGACCTATAACTAGACTAAAGTCCCAACAGGCCCCTAAAGGTGAGGTACAAAGTATCACACATGAGGAAGTATGTTATACTCCAAAATAACTTTGTGAGTTTTCCAATTTATATAGACAGAAATCAGGGGAATATCTGTGGCAATGGATTTTAAGGGTGTGGGATAATGGTGGGAGGAATATAAGGCTGGATCAGGCTGAATTTATTGATATGGGCCCACTAAGCAGAGATTCTGCATTCAATGTTATAGTTTGAGGGGTTAGAAAAGGTGTTAACAGTTTGTTTGGATGGTTGGTTGAAACATGGATGAAAAGGTGGCCAACATTACCTGAGGCTGAAATGCCAGAATTGCCCTGGTATAATGTAGACGAGAGGATCCAGAGGCTTAGAGAGATTGGAATGTTAGAGTGGATTTATCATGCAAAGCCTGCTCTTACACCCCAGGAATGTCCGGAAGATGTACCTTTTACCAGAACAGTGAGAAATAAATTTGTGAGACTAGCACCATCATCCCTGAAGAGCTCTGTGGTTGTACTTCCCTGTAGGTCAGGTACTACGGTAGGAACTGCTGTCACAGAACTGGAATCCTTAAACACAATGGGGATGACAGGATCCCGAGTTGGCAGAAGCCAGGTGGCAGCACTTAATTGCCAAAGACAGGGTAGACATGGCTATTATAATAGACAGGAAACTCAAAGCAGGCATCAAAATTATATGACATGCAGAGATTTGTGGCATTGGCTAGTAAATCATGGGATACCTAGAAATACAATAGAAGGGCAGTCTACTAAATTCTTGTTTGGGCTGTATAAACAAAAGAGTTCTAGGTCAAGTGAACAGAAGTCTAACTCAAATTACAAAAACACAGAGTTACGGCCCCTTAATCAATTTCCAGACTTGAAACAGTTTTCAGACCCAGAGCCCCTTGAATGGAGGGGAGGCCAGGTCCCTTTGGGGGAGAACCTTGTTACACTGCCACAAATTTATACTGTTAATCTTCCTCTAAGCCTTCCCCAAGGAGACCAACGGCCTTTTACCAGGGTTACTGTTCATTGGGGGAAAGGAAATGATCAGATATTTCGGGGATTATTAGACACTGGTTCAGACGTGACATTAATTCCAGGGGACACAAAAGGTCACTCTGGTCCACCAGTCAGAGTGGGGGCTTATGGAGGCCAGGTGATCAATGGAGTTTTAGCTCAGGTCCGTCTCACAGTGGGTCCAGTGGGTGCTCAGACCCATTCTGTAGTTATTTCCCCAGTTCCAGAATGTATAATTGGTGTAGATATACTGAGAAACTGGCAGAATCCCCACATTAGCTCTCTAACTCATGCAGTGGGGGCTATTCTGGTGGGAAAGGCCAAGCGGAAGTCACTAGAACTGTCCCTACTGAGCAAAATAGTAAATCAGAAGCAACACTGGATTCCTGGAGGGATTGCAGAGATTACTGCCACTCTTAAGGACTTGAAGGATGCAGGGGTGATGATTCCCACCACATCCCCATTCAACTCTCCTATTTGGCCTGTGCAGAAAACAGATGGGTCTTGGAGGATGACAGTGGATTATCCTAAGCTCAACCAGGTGGTAACTCCAATTGCAGCTGCTGTTCCAGATGTGGTATCATTGCTTGAGCAAATCAATACATCCCCTGGTACCTGGTATGCAGCTATTGATCTGGCAAATGCTTTTTTTCTCAATAGCTATTAGTAAGGACCACCAGAAACAGTTTGCTTTCAGCTGGCAAGGTTAGCAATATATTTTCACTGTCCTACCTCAGGGGTATATGAACTCTCCAGCCCTATGTCATAATCTTGTCCACAGAGACCTTGATCGTTTTTCCCTCCCACAAGACATCACACTGGTCCATTATATTGATGATATCATGTTGATTAGACCTAGTGAGCAAGAAGTAGCAACAACTCTAGATTTACTGGTAAGGCATTTGCGTGTCAGAGGATGGGAGATAAATCCAACAAAAATACAGGGGCCTTCCACCTCAGTGAAATTTCTAGGTGTCCAGTGGTGTGGGGCATGTCGAGATATCCCTTCTAAGGTGAAGGATAAGTTGCTGCGTCTGGCTCCTCCTATGACCAAAAAAGAAGCACAATGCCTCGTTGGTCTTTCTGGATTTTGGTGACAACATATTCCTCATTTGGGTGTGCTACTCTGACCCATTTATCGAGTGACCAGAAAAGCTGCTAATTTTGAGTGAGGACCTGAACAAGAGGAGGCTCTGTGACAGGTCCAGGCTGCCGTACAAGCTGCTCTGCCACTTGGGCCGTATGATCCAGCAGATCCAATGGTGCTGGAAATGTCAGTGGCAAATAGAGATGCTATGTGGAGCCTTTGGCAGGCCCCTATAGGAGAATCACAATGCAGACCCTTAGGATTTTGGAGCAAGGCCTTACCATCTGCTGCAAATAACTACTTTCCTTTTGAGAAACAGCTTTTGGCCTGCTACTGGGCATTAGTAGAGACTGAACGCTTAACTATAGGCCACCAAGTTACCATGAGACCTGAGTTGCCTATCATGAGCTGGATGTTGTCTGACCCACCAAGCCATAAAGTTGGGTGTGTGTAGCAGCACTCTATTGTAAAATGGAAATGGTATATACGAGATAGAGCCAGAACAGGTCCTGAAGGCACAAGTAAGTTACATGAAGAAGTGGCCCAAATGCCCATGGTGTCCACTCCTGCCACATTACCTTCTCTTTCCCAGACCAGAGCTATGGCCTCTTGGGGAGTTCCTTACAGTGAGCTGACTGAGGAAGAGAAAACTCGGGCCTGGTTTACAGATGGTTCAGCACAATATGCAGGTACCACGCGAAAGTGGACAGCTGCAGCAGTACAACCCCTTTCTGGTGTGTCCTTGAAGGATAGTGGTGAGGGGAAATCCTCCCAGTGGGCAGAACTTGGAGCAGTGCATCTGGTTGTTCATTTTGCTTGGAAGGAAAACTGGCCAGAGGTGCGTTTGTATACTGACTCATGGGCTGTTGTTAATGGTTTGGCTGGATGGTCAAGGACTTGGAAAGACCATAATTGGAAAATTGGTGACAAAGGGGTCTGGGGAAGAAGTATGTGGATACACCTTTCTGAGAGGGCTAAAAACATGAAGATATTTGTATCCCATGTGAATGCACACCAGAGGGTGACTTCAGCAGAGGAAGGTTTTAATAATCAAGTGGATAAGATGACCCGTTCTGTGGATACCAGTCAGCTTCTTTCCCCAGCAACTCCTGTCATTGCCCAATGGGCTCATGAACAAAGTGGTCATGGTGGTAGGGATGGAGGTTATGTATGGGCTCAGCAACATGGACTTCCACTCACCAAGGCTGACTTGGCAACAGCCACTGCTGAGTGCCCAATCTACCAGCAGCAGAGATCTACACTCAGCCCCCGATATGGCACCATTCCCCGAGGTGACCAGCCAGCTACATGGTGGCAGGTTGATTACACTGGACCATTCCCTCCATGGAAGGGGCAGTGATTTGTTCTAACTAGAATAGACACATACTCTGTATATGGGTTTGCTTTCCCTGCATGCAATGCTTCTGCCAAAACTTTCATCCATGGGCTTACAGAATGCCTTATCCATCGTCATGGTATTCCACATAGCATAGCTTCTGATCAAGGAGCACACTTCACAGCAAATGAAGTGTGGGAATGGGCACACGCTCATGGAATTCTCTGGTCTTACCATGTTCCCCATCATCCAGAAGCAGCTGGATTGATAGAACAGTGGAATGGCCTTTTGAAAACTCAATAACTGTGCCAACTAGGTGGCAATACCTTGAAAGTCTGGGGTAATGTTCTCCAAGAAGCTGTATATGCCTGAATCAGCATCCTCTATATGGTGCTGTTTCTTCCATAGCCAGGACCCACGGGTCCAGGAAACAAGGGGTGGAAATGGGAGTAGTACTGCTGACTATTACCCCTTGTGATCTACTCGGAAAATTTTTGCTTCTGTCCCTGTGACCTTGAGCTCTGCTGGTCAACAGGTTTCAGTTCCAAAATGGGGAGTGCTTCCTCCAGGAGAAACAACAATGACTCCACTGAACTGGAAGTTAAGACTGCCACCTGGTCACTATGGGCTACTTATGCCTCTGGATCAACAAGCCAAGAAGGGGATTACATTATTGTCTGGGGTAATTGACCCTGACTATCAGGGGGAAGTAGGACTGCAACTACATAATGGAGGTAAAGAAGAGTTTTCTTGGAATATAGGAGACCCCTTAGGGTGTCTTTTAGTACTACCATGTCCTGTGATTAAAATCAATGGAAAACTGCAACAACCCAATCCAGGCAGAACTACCAATGGCTCTGAAATGTCAGGAATGAAGGTTTGGGTCACCCCACCAGGCAAAGAACCACGGCCAGCTGAAGTGCTTGCTGAGGCTAAAGGGAACATGGAATGGATAGTGGAAGCAGGCAGTGATAAATTTGAACTTCGACCACGTGATCAATCAGTTACAGAAACGAGGAATGTATTGCTGTTTTGTTCATGTTATACTATTTAAGTTGCAAGATATAAGTTTAAGAATGAATATTACCCAAGGATTTGCACCCTATTCTGGAGAGATTTAATGTGTTTCCAGTTATATGCAGGACAGTTGAGTATTGTTAGGTGAAAGAAAAAAAATGTGTGTTTTATTGTTTTTTATTTAGAAGTTAGGTATGGTTTAAGGTGGTATGTATAGTTGCCAAGTTGACTAGGGGTGGACCCTCATGGTCAGGTTCATGTGTCAACTTGGCTAAGTGGTGGTTGGGCAAGTGCTGGCTTGTCTGTTGCAATGAGGACGTGTCTTCTGCAATAAGTGATGTTTAATCTAATCACTGAAAGTCTTATAAGGAGGATTCAGAAGAGACAGGCTCTTCCTGCTTTGGCTGGTGAGCCTGTCCTATGGAGTTCGTCCAGACCCTCCATTGGAGTCATCGGCTTCACAGCCTGCCCTGCTGAGTTTGGACTCTGAATTTCCGTGGTCACGTGAGACACTTTTATGAATTTTATATTTGCGAGTGTTCTCTGTTGATTCTGTTTCTCTAGAGAACCCTAACTAATATAGAAATAATAAAAATAATACAAATAAATACAAAGAATTCGAATAGCTGGAGAAAATAAGATGAAAATAAAAAGATAGCATATTAAAGAATTATTCACCATGCCCAAATGGGATTTACTCCAGGTATGCAAGGGCGGTTCAGTGAAAGAAAATCAATTAATTTTATACACTACATTAATGGAACATTGAGAAAAACACACGATCACCTCAGTTGATGCAGAAAAGGGATGTGGCAAAAGCAGCACAGCTTACTGGATAAAAACACTGAGAAAACTAGGTGCAATAGTTAGGAAGTGTCAATTTGGCCAGGTGACAGCGCCCTGTTGTTCTGTTGCTGTGGACTCAAATCATCAGCATGTGGATTTCATCTAATGGCTGAATCCATCTGCAATCAGCTAAGAGGAGTGACTTCTGCAATCAGTGAGGCTTAAAAGGAACAGCAGCTCATACCCAGACATTTTGAGATGCAGAAAGTACATGCTCAGGGAAAGCCACTGGAACCCAGAAAGCAGGAGAGAAGTCCAGCAGACATCACCATGTGCCTTCTCATGTGACAGAGAAACCCAGATGAAAGCTGCTGCCTTTCCTCCAAGGAACTATAAATTTGTAATTAATAAATTGCCTTTATAAAAGCCAATCCATCTCAGATGTATTGCATTTCAGCAACATTAGCAAATGAAAACAGATTTCAGCGCAAGAGGAATGAGGTGCTGAGTCCATATTTCTACCAACAGAAGAGAAAGTTCGTAGAATTATAGACCCTAAAGATACTTCCATTGAGACCTTTATGGAAGGTCTGAGGAATGTGTCATTGCAGATTGGAGCACGGGTGACCCTTGTTTTGAAGTTGCACAAAACTTGGCAAAATTGTGTCCTGGTGATGGATGGAAGGAAGAATTTGAATGAGATGATCTGGGATAATTGGCTGGGGAAATTCCCAAGCTAAATATGGAGGATGCAATTTGGTTTCTCTAATGTGACAAGAAAGGAATAGGCTGAGGACTGCACTTTTGGGTGCAAAGAAACCAGAAATTGAATGTTTGGAAAATTCTGGTCTTCCAGAAAGTGAGAACCCAGAGAATAGTGCCCCATGTGAGGATTTAACCAATCATGGAACCACTCAGTCATTACAGGACAAGTGAGGTTTAGAGATGGAGTTATCCAGAAAGGAATTGTGGAAAGTTCTATTGTCTAATGGCTTTGATTCCTGTATATTGTATGCCAAGTTAACAAATTTTTTGTGAGACCTGTATAAATGGAACCACTGCCAGTCTGGACTAGAAGGGGCAGACTGAAAGAAGAACAGTTTCAGAGGCAGAACCATGGGAGGTAAAGTCTGAAGCCAAGAAACCTCTGCATATGGAGGGGGTGAGTTTGTCCCAGAGGCAGAGGGCGGACATTCCACCTCGATGTTCAGAAAAAGTTCTGGTGCCCCAAGCCTCGAAGAGGGTAGAGCACATTCCCCTAGGATTGGGGGTAGCCTGGCTGCCACCCCATCATTCTGAAGGAGCTGAAGCATGTGCCTTGGAGATGGCAGAGAATCTGAGTGCCATCCAGATGCTTGAGAGGCTGGGGCCAAAATAAAGGTGGTCTCCTCAATGTTCCCCAATATTGCAAACCTCATCCCAGTATCTGGAGAGGAGAGGGCCTCTGTGGAAGCCCTTGGAAAGGGTGGGACTGTCACTTTCTAAAGTCCCAAGGAGAAATGACTATTAAAATTTGAAATCTAATGGAGTTTGCCCTTCGGGATTTCAGAATTGTTTAGGTCTGGTGATCCCTGTTTTCTTTAAAATTTCTTCCTATGGCAATGGGATCATTTATCCTATGACAGTTCCTTCTTTGTATACTAGAAGCAGATAACTTCCTCTAAGTTCACAGGTCCACAGCCAGAGGAAATTTTTGCTTTGGGACAGACGATGCCTGTAACTGACTTGGATAAGATTCCGTACTATTTTATGAGTTGGTATTGTATTTGTATTGTTACTAAAATGATTTAAGATTTTTGTGATATTGTGATAAAATGAATGTATATTGTATATGGAAATATTTAGTGCACTGTATGCACAGGACATATGATCATTGTCAGGTGAAAAAATATGTCTATTACTGTTTTCTATTTAGGGGTTAAACATGGTTTAAGGTGATGGGTTTAGCTGCCAAGTTTAGTTGCCTTGTCCTTGGATAAGGAGTGAACACTGTACTTATAAGGTTCAGGTGTAGGCTTGGCCAGTGATGGTGCATTGTTGTTCTGTTGCTGTGGACTTAAATAATCAGCTTGTGAATTTCATCTATGGTTGATTACATCTGTGATCAGCTAAGGGGAGTGCCTTCCACAATGAGTGAGGCTTAAAAGGAGGAGTCAGAAGAGAGGAACTGAGCCAGCTCAGACCCAGATGTCTAGACATGCATAAAGGACATGTCCTGGGGAAAGCCAGGAGAGGTCAGCAGACATCACCATGCGCCTTCCCATATTACAGCAAAGCCTAGATGAAAGCTAGCTGCCTTTTCTCTGAGGAACTGTAAATTTGTAAATAAATAAATCCCTTTTAGGGAAACCAATCCATCTCAGGTGTATTACATTCTGGCAGCCTTAGCAAACTAAAACACTAGGACTAGAAGGAAACTTCCTCAGCAAGATAAAGGGCACATATGAAAAACCCACAGCTAAAATCATACTTAATGGTAAAATATTTAGCTTTCCCTCTAAAATTCGGAACAAGACAAGGATGCCCATTGTCACCACTGTTATTCAGCATTGTACTGGAAGTTCCAACCAGAGCAGTTAGTCATTACAAAGAAATAAAAGTCATCCAAATTAGAAAGGAAGAAGTAAAATATTCACTCTTTATAGAAGACACGATCATCCAGAAAATCCTGAAAAACCCACAACAAAGTTTTATAGCTAATAAATGATTCAGCCAAGTGGCAGGGTACAAAAGCAATACCCCAAAATCAGCAATGTTTCTATGCACTAGCAATCAACCATTAGAAGAAGAAATCTAGGAGGAAAATGCCATTTACGATAGCAACTAAGGTTTCAGTAAGGGAAAAAGGTAAGAATGTGTTCCAGAGAAGTTTGAGAAAGGAAGGGGTTTTGCTGAAGGCAGACAGTGGGTTCCAGGCCCACTGGAGGGGTTTGGCTGGACAGGGAGTGGGAAGTGAGAAATTGGGTCACATTGGTGCATATACAGAGAGGCACGGCATGAGGGACCATATGAGGATGATCAGTTTTTAGGTCTTAATATTTGTAATATGAGATGGAAGCAGGAAAAACAGTAGCTTGAAAACATGAACATGCTCTCTTTCCCATTTCAATGGTAAATTGGCTGCCAATTTAAAAGCTAAAAATTAATTTGTTTTCTATTTTTCCCCCAGGTCATCTCTTGATAAAGGTCATTTGTGCATATAATAGGAAAACATATCTATGTTTTATGAGTTTATTTTGACTGGTGTCAACTCTTACTTTCTTATATTTGTTATTTTAATAATTTAAGTATTTTAATGTAAATAATTTATTTTAGTTTAATTAGGGAGGCTGTAGGTCTAAAGAACAACCATGCACAAAATACAGTATTCTCACACATAACCCATCATTAACACCTTGCATTGGTGTAGTATAATTGCCACAATTGATAAAAACATACTCCCATAACTGTACCATTAGGTAAAGTCCTTGGTCTAACTCAGGGTCCACTTTCAGTGTTGTGCAGTCCGACAGACTTTCTTCATTTAGTTTTTCTTCCAGAAACATACAAACAACCTCAAATTTCCCCTTTTAACCATACTCAAATTTATAATTCACCGTTACCATCACCACCATCCATTACCAAAACGCTTCCATCATCCCAAACAGAAACAGATAACTCAGACATTTCTCAATAAGTGCAGTAACATATTTTATAAACATGAAAGAAAAATCTGACTATTCCAGGAAAGGCAAGTATGTGAAAGTTAATATCCTCTGACTTCCCTCCCTTACTCTACTAAATATCCCATGAAAAAAAACAGTAAGGAGGAAACTCAATTTGCCGACTCTGGCTGCTCCACACCACATCTTTCCCTCATACATTCAGTTCGAGCCACAGTGACTTCCTTCCAAGCTCTTGAACACACAGACCAACTCCTGTCACGAGACATTTACACTGGCTCTTCCCCCAGTCATCAGCCTGGTTCACTCCTTCACTTCCTCAGAGTCTTTCCTGGATTCTCTTCTCACTGCACACTCACACTCACACTCAAACCAAGCCCCATTCCTGGCCAAACACCCACATGCACCCACACTCAGCCCTGACTCCTTTACCCCATCCCACAACCAGTCCCATCCCTAGCCACACACTCACACCCACACCCAGTCCTAACTCTCTTATCCCACCCCACACCCAGCCCTATCCCTGGACACACACTCACACCCACACCCAGTCCTTCCTCTCTTACCCCATCCCACACCTAGCCCTATCCTTGGCCGCACACTCACCCACCTTGCACCCAGCCATAACTCCCTTATCTCACTTCCTGCTCTGCTTTTCTCTGAAGCACTCACCACCACCAAACTTACACACTCGTTACTTAGCTATTTTGTGTATTGACTTCACTCCCACACTAATGTAAATTCCACGAGGGAAGAGATTCCTGCCTATTTTATTCATTGCTATATTCCAAGAACTTAGAATAGTGAGGATTCCATATTTGCTGATTGAATGGTGATGCCTGATTAGAATAAACTATATTAAACCGGTTAAGATACACTGGCTTCAGAGGCATTCCACACAGTCTCCTACACTATTCTTATGAGGGAGATCAGAGACGTTGGAGGAAGGTTTCAGTGGATTCCTGATAAGTTGAAACAACTGTACCAAAATTTATCTTTTATTTTTTGCTTTTTTTATTTTTTATTTTTTTAGCATGGGCAAGCTCCGGGAATCAAACCCAGGTCTCTGGCATGGCAGGCAAGAATTCTGTCATGGAACCAC
>PVIY010016896.1:0-50666 GCA_004026745.1 Myrmecophaga tridactyla
CAAGGGGCTGTAGCCCTGGTAACTTCTCACCTCTGTTCACTTCTTAGAGGCAGCATCACAAAGGGAAAGTGAGGCATTAGGACACCAGCTTCTCCTTTCGTACCCACCTTTCAGACTCTATTTTATCATATTGAAACTATTTCTTTTCTGTACTATTTGTTGTCATTTCCTTGCTGCTAAAACAAATACCATACAATGGCTTGGCTTAACGAAAGGAATCTATTGGCTTCTGGTTTCAGAGGCTAGAGGGCCTGCTTCCTCCTGGGTTCATTATCTTCCAGCCTGTTGTGCAATCTTTGAGCCACGTGGCAATGCACGTGGCAGCATCTTTTTCTTTCTTCTCTGGGTTCCAATGTCTTCCTGCTTCTGGCTGATCCCCATGACTTCTCTTTTTCTCTGGCTGAATTTCATTCTGTTTAGAGAGGACTCCAGTTTTGGATTAAAGCCTGACCTGGTTCAGTTTGGCCACACCTCGACTGGAGTAACATTTTCAACAGATTCTGTTCACAAATGGGCTCACGCTTACAGGGTCAGGGGCTGGAAACTGTACCTGCCTTTGGGGGATGGGGCATGAGTCAGTTCCCAGCATTATTCTCCACTCAAAAGTTCATATCTAGAACACAGAAATGAAAGAGTGTCAGGAAGCTTACTTTACACTGAGCAGCCTCAGTACCTATCTGAGCTCCAGAGTTGTTGGTTTTCTTACTCTCTCATCCAGCATAGTCTGAGAACCTACTACGTGCCAAGCTTTAGGCTAGGATCTGGGCAGATTGAGATGGGATTCACAATCGTGGAAAAAAAACTACCTGCCTTAATTCCTCCCTCACATTGACAGCTGGTCTTGAAGGAAGGGTGGCTGCAAGCGTTGTTAGCTATTCTTAAAAGCAATGAAATAAAGAAAACAAGATAAGCTATAATAAGGAAACCATCCTAAGTAAATGCAAAAGTGAAAATATATATTTGGAGGTACTTTGCAATCTTTTTATTATCCCCACACATTTTTTTCTCTGATGGGAGAACACTGTGCTCATTTGATTTACATTTGCCAATCATCCTTATCTGCAGTATTTAACCAAATGGAGCCCCCACCCTGTTCTCAGAAAGTGACATAGAGATTCTAAAATTCTAATCAGGATGTTGCAAAACATTCCAGTTACCCTGCACTAGAAACTGAGAAATGCTTTAAGAGCCATATTTCCTGCTAAGCACTCATTAGCAATGCATCCATCCACAGAGAAGCCTCTTGCCACAGGTAATGATGGCTGAAGTCAATGCTCCTGTTTTCCAGGCATAGCACAAAGGAGCCAGTGCTTGAGTCAAAAGCAAAGGGTCTCTTGGTCTTGTTGTTTATTTTATTCTACATTTGTGGCAGCACAAATTTTTTTACTTCTGAATAACTCATGAGATAAAGAGCCGGTTAGCTGGTTATGTTATCAATACTATTTTACCTGGGGAGACAAAAATTGACAGGGGTCTCCAGCTCAACAACTTTATAGGCAATACCAATAAGGTTTCTTATTTCTCTAGGCCTTAGTTTACTCATCTATAACATGTAACTAATAAGTAAATTTACATTGCAGTGTCCAGAGAGGTACGGTAACGCTATAACAGCTCTAACAAACACTCCCAAGCTCATTGACTTAACAAAATAAAACATTATTTCTTATTCATTTAAAGTCACCTGTGGGATCAAAAGTCCTCTCAGGGGTCTCCACTAGCTAATATTTTTGACTCTACCATGTCAACACAAAGCTTCCCCTTAGACTTCCAGAAAAGAGTAGAGCATTTCGCACTGGCAATTTGTGTGCTCTGTGCTGAAAGTGGCACCCATCACGTCTCTTCCCCATCCAAGGCCACTCCCACCACAGAGATGCTGGGAAGCACAGCCTTCCATCGGGCCCAGGAAAGCAAAAAGAAAAGCAAATATCGGTGAGCACTAGTTATGGATATGGCCACCAGAGTTGTTAAACAAGCCTGGTTTCCATCCTCCAAGCCCACGTAATCTCTCTTTGAACACATGCTGAGGACTCTGACCTCATTCCTTTGTATCAGTCAAAAATGCAGCATGCCAGAGCCACTGCTCTCTGCATCCCCACCTGTTCCAGTGCTTCCAGACCCTTAGCCAGAGTCACTCAAGCTCCTTCAAAGGTTTTCTGTCAATCTCTCTGTTTATAAACCCACCAATATTTATCATCTCCATGGGAAGTCTGTGTCATACAGTAAACTCCTCCTCTCTAGTCCCTGATACTCCTTCACCTCAGATATCCCTAGTGTAGGGTGGCATGTGGCCTGGACCAAGCATCTGCCACTTGTCTATTTGTTTGCCTCAGAATATGTATCCACAGATCAGGACCATCTGCCCAGAAAGTTAGAGAAGGTTGGGGACTTCTGGTCAACCCGAACATGTCTGCCGTGGGCCTTCCTTCACCTTCACAAGACTCCATCATTTTTAGTGGTGACTCAGGAATCTGAGTTCCTTTCACCATTTGGCCCCACATCTTGAAGTTCTTCTCTTTGACCCATGCAGAGAGGTCAGAGTGAGACTAAGAAAAGGGTTTTGAAAAAATTTTTAGAGGCCAAGCTTCAAATTAGCATCCATCAGTCCCACCCAATTTCTTTGCCCAGAGCTCGCCATGAATTCTCTGCCTGCAGATATAACTTGCTCACTATATGTCCAAGCCTCCCTCATGTGTTGCTCGGCAAATTAATTAATGAGATCAAATTCCCTTGTAAAGGTATAAAACACCACATGTGGCAATTTGCTGCCTAAACCACCAATCTGGGCAGAGAATGAGAGATTTCCTGTGTTTTTTTTTTTCCTTCTACTTACTCTCCTAATCCCAGTTCTTTCTTTAGCCATTTGCTCCACCCTATCTCCATAGAGGCACCACAGCCATCAGTTCTCATCCCAGAACCCACCCTTTGGGTGCCAGCCTATGGGCTAATTATCAAAGTACAGGCAGGGTGGAACTGGTTTACACCATGAGCTGGTGTCATGGCCTTACCTTCGGGATGCAGCGCAGGCCTTCTCCCGTGCCACGGGAGAACATTGACGCCCATACGACACTGGAGCACAGAAGGGAGAAATGGCACAGTGGAATGGGTGAACTGGGTGCTTCGAGGGTTTGTCATCAGAGCCTCAAGCTTCTAGGCAGCAACACAATAAATCTAAATTTTCAGAGAGGAAAAGAGCAAGGCCACCAGATAAAAATATGAAATAAGGATCTCATTGCTGGAAAGACCAGCTGTCTCAACTGGCCTGTCTCTCCACTGCCAGACGAAGCACACACAGAGAACACACACACACACACACACAAACACACACCCAGCTATACAGAAACTCACAAGAAAAGCTGACTTTAACAGCAAGGGGCTTTAGCGGCCTAAGCAGAGGTGAACAATGGGTCACTGGGTAAAACATATAGAAAACTTCTGAACTGAAGGATAACCTAAAAACAGTGAATTCTGTAGCATTAAATAAACATTCTAAAGTTCAGGTGTCAATCAGTGCCTCAGTTTGTAAAGGGAGAAATTTCGAAGGCTAACTCTGTGGACAGATTCCTAGCATTTCCTTCTCTGGGTTAAGGCAGGATGTCACTGGAAACAATGTTACATGCATTATTACAGACATAAGGCCCAGCTATGGCAAATGCAGGGCACCAGAGAAGAAAGATGCTTTAATTGTTTATCTTCAGTTTCCTTCACAACTGCCATTTTCTCCTAATTTGTTCAATTAGGAGAAGTATCCATGAGCTATTAAAAATTGTGATGCATCCCTCAGACTACCAATCCAGGTATTCCCATGGGCTAGGTAAAGTTCCCCAGTATTGAAATCATCAGAATGGACTGTAGCCTCTTTGAGAAAATTATTTGAGTAACCATATGGATCAAAACTCCAGTGCAGACCCTGGGGGAAAAGAAGGTCATTGCCACCATATCCCAGAGAGAGAAAGGGGTCATTTCTTAGATGTGGATTTTTCTTGATTTCTTAACTATCAGTTTCACTCAATAACATTTTTTTATGTTGAATTTATCTCATGTCCCTCTTTTCCCTCCCCACAAGCAGGTGGAAGGAACTTCAACTTGTCACACCTCAGGGAAGCTGTGTGGCAGGAGGGAAAGTTCAGAAAGAACCTGCACCTTTTTTTTTCTGACTCTTTTGCCCTATGGCCTTGGAGCAGTTCCAGGGTTTGTGAAGAAAGAAAAGGGGGTAGAGGTGGGAGGTGGCTGAAGAGTCAAATGGCGATGGCAAACGCCACATCCCAGAGAAGCAGGCCCAGGAGGAGGTCTGGCTGCATGGATGGGGAGAACATGGCTACGAGGTGAGTGTCCAGGCAGGCAGGATTCTGGGCAGTGTCTCGAAAGATTCAGCTTCTTCAAGTGAGGTGCAGAATCAGTGGAGAGCTACCACTCCTGAAGGAGCCGCCTGAGCCAACATGTCCTTATTTCCCAAAGAGACAAGGCTCCCCAAGGGTCAGTAGCATCCTTGCTACTCTTCTCAGCAGCAGAAGCTGATACAGCTGCCACCCTCAGCAGAATCAGTGAGGCCACCAAGCAGATTATTGGCCACTCTGCAATAATCATCTGCAGTAATCACCACTTGGTCCACAGCAAGCTTAGGGCTGAGAGGTACAGCACGCAAAGGCAAGGAGAGTAGTTGATTATTCCCAGGCCAGAATCTTCAGGAGAATGCCAGACCTTTCGTCAACAGTTAGAGAGGCTACAAATCATAGAATGATATCCTCAAACTGCTTAGGAAACAGTCCTGGCGAACTACACTCAATGAACTTTCAATCCAGGAGGGATGGTGAAATAAATGAATTTGCACACAAATAAAGACTGAGCGAGTTATGTTTCAGGAAGGCAGAAATAGATAAGGATGAAAGCATGATTCAGAGGCAATATGAAGCAAGAAAAATGGCACACATGATGACAAATCCAGGGAAAATTTTATGTCACGTTTCATTTCTGTTTACATTCTTAGGATCCAGGAAACTGGAAATACATTGTCAGTAAGAAGAAAAAAAAAGCAAATATGAAATGAATTATTGGCTGCTTAGGGTGTCAGGAATTATGAGAATTAGTCCACATTTGATACCACCTTAGGCGAATCCAGCGTGTGCGTGGCCGAAACTGCTATATCACTGGCACATCCACCCAGAATGAATTTGAAGAGTTTTGATTGCTTCTGGTGCTTGGACATTTATCTTTATTTCTTTGTAATGCAATTACTTATTTAGAACGTCTTTAGATTTTACCCCTCATGGACAGGGGACTTGTAAGCTCAGAGCATACATTGCTAGAACCTGACATCCTTAGTGTCCACCTATAATGAATCCAAAAAACTGCAATGCAGCTCTAAGAAAAAGGAAGAGAGGTAACCGGTGCATGTGTTAACTTTTGCTCATATGCTGAGCCCTACTAGTTATATATCAACTCTCACTCGAGCACGTGAAACAATGAGGAACAAGTGTAGGAAGACTCATGAAAGCATGCTGGTTGGTTGTTGCCGTTTCAGACACGGGTGTCTTTCTGTGGCCACTGAGGAGAGACTCCGGTGTTTCTGGAAATTAATGGCATTCATTGGGGGCATCTGAGCCTGGAAATTGTGCTGTCAGTTCCTGAAACTGACTGAGGTGGCAAGATCTTCCAAACGCACAAGCTCCAGTGTGGGGTTACTCTGGGCACTGGAGGAAAGGTCAGAGGAATCTATTTTGTGCCCAGAAAATTCTCCCGCAGGCCTGCTCTCCCCTCAGCCCTGCGCTCCCTCGGGCTCACAGCCCTGTGTTCCGGGAAGCAGAGCTTCTCAGCCCCTCCTCCTGTGCGGAGGCAGCCTAAGGAGAGGGCTTCAAATATCAACCCACGATGGGCGATGGGCGGCGAATGAGAGTGACGATAAATAGCACTCCTCAATGCTCGAGATCAGTCCGAGCAGCGGTGAAGGTCTAGCCTCCTGCGCCTGGGGATGTGACACCCTCTTGAAATTGCCTGGAAGGTCCCTGGAAAGCAAGGATTCCAGATTATATCTCCAGCCATTGGCTCCCTCAAGGAAATCAGTGGGGACACCGATGCAGTCCGACACTCTAGCCAGCAGCCTTCTGAGGGTCATTCAGTCTCCCCCACCCACTAAATCCGGTATGTGAACGGAGCTCGTGACTGCCCGGTGCAAAAAAAACAGGAGGCCACGTGTGGGCACGCAGGTGAGCAGGTATCTTGAGCACTGATTTTTAAAATGCTGTGCATTCTTATGTGTAGAAATACGTAGGCTATAAATGAATAGGAGGTAATTTGTCAGATAAAAAGAGAAGTTTTATTTTTCATTTCAGATGAAAAGAGAAAATCGCTTCATTCAAGGACTTTCCGGTTATCTGCGTTCACTCGCTCAAGGACGGAGCTAAGGTAGGTCCAGCTGAGCTTCCACGGATACGTAGCCATGAAGAGGGACAGATTCCTCAAGCCTTAATGGACTCGGACAGGTTGAGGAAGGGCTTTGTGCAGGCCCTGAACTCACAGTTCCCCAGCGGCCACCGGGTGCCACTCTCACTTCCAAGCGCTCCTGAAGTGGAGCGCGGAGAGCGCCAATGTGCCTTCTGCATATTTAGTTAAATGAAACTCTATGCTCGCATTGCTTTGTGGGAGTGTTGGAGAGTCACACAGAACAGTACCTAGTTTGCTCCACAGTTCATTGCTTTATCTGCTTCGAGAATCTCGTCCTAACCACCAGCAACCTCCTCCAAAACAGAAAAAAACAACTAAAAACTAATATTTCTTGGAGCTGGCAAACCAGCCACCTTGTTAAGAATAATTAGGCATAATTTCTTTCTTAAAAATATATATGTTCCAATTCAAACCTGGATAGCATTATAAATAGAGACAGCAACTCTAATTCAGAGTCCCAGACTGCAGCTTGCTTTCTCTTCACATGCATGCCTAGAGCAAGGCGCATAATCCTACAGCTTTGGGCAACTTTGAATTTATCTGGGTTCTCAGATACCATTTGGAAATCCACAAGAAACCACAAAGACACACCTTTTCCTGGCAGAGGCAGGCTTTGCTCCATGGAACACCCCAGGAGAGCATTCAGGAGAGGAGCACTTCCTGGGAGGGGGCGGAGGACACCCAGTCAGCCCCCACCATGAGAAATGAGGATCCCAGTGTGTCAGGAAACCCAGGCCCTTGCGCTGCTCCCACGAGTGGCCAAAACTCAGTCTCCTACCTCTGAAGAAGGATTCCTCCCACTACAGGTGAAATCTTTTCCAAAGTCCCGCTATAAGACAAAGAAAAGGTAAACCAAATCAATGCAGGTGAGGAGTTAGCAAAGGAATTTTGTTGTCAGGAGATCGTTTTATAACTTAGGACCAACTCAGTAACATCCAGGGCCTCCTCCTACCCATGCCTTCCTTGATCCTGCCTCCAGGATAGAACCCAGTTCTATTATTTTCCTTTTCTAGGCAGATGTCGCATGTACACAGACCTGCTTCACTCACCTGAGAAGCCTTGAGGGGCTAGGGGCAGCCTCTGATTCATCTTTGCTCCCGTCCATCCACCCCATGCAATGTTTGCCATGAGCTCATTTCTTAATAAGTGGTGTTTTTAAATAAATGGTTACAGACCCAGACTTAGAGAGCACACATCTTTGAAAGAAGTCCATATACAGGGACAAGATATCCACGAAAATATGCAAACCAAAAATAAAAGTGTCGGGAATATTGTATTTAAAATACAATTAGACATTTTGGAGAAACCTCATATGCAGATGCTTGGAGAACAGTTGTTTCAGAGCCAACGGAGATGCTTGGGGTGCCAACAGAGAGGGTAGATGTCTAGCGGGGACATTTTGAGCCCAGCAGACAATGCCATGTGCCTTCCCATGAGATGCTAAGCAAGCCAGAACCCAGAGTTGTGTCCCAGAGGAGCTAAGTGAAGGCCCACAGATGCTTAGAGAGGAAACCACTGGCATTGGAAGCTGGAAGCAATGGAACTAGAAACAGGACCAGCAGACGACAGCCACGTACCTTCCCATGTGACAGACATCAGCCTTACTTTGGAGATAAGAAAATGTCCTGATGTTATAACAACTGCCTGGCTTGCTCCAATCCTATGGGAAGGAACTTACACTAGAAAAGTCCTGGAGAAGTATTACAAAAGGTTAGACATTACCATAGGCTTGGCTATCTTTGCTGCGGGAAAGTTCAGATACATACCTGAAACAATTCAAACAATCTGCTAGTAAGTACTTCATGATTGGCTGCAATGCTATCTTTTACATCATGATGGATGATTTCTCCAGGCTACCTCGCATAGAGTTAGGTCCTCTTCAAACATTTAAACTATTTTCAATATTCCACAGATACATTCTGAAAGACTTTAATTGCAGCTGCATGGATGACTTATACATATGCACATATATGTTAGCTCACATCCAGGATAAAGTCAACTTTCTCTTTGTTGTGGCTGCAAACCAGATCTTCATAACTGACTTTGGAGTAGAAACCCTGGGCAAGTCAGTAGCTCAACTCCACGCATGGTGGTATTTTAAAAACAATAAAAATTTCCCTTATGAAAGAAGATCTAAATTAGCAGCTTTCATCCCCTTTGGACAGGGAGATTTCTATTACTATAGTGCAATTTTGGTGGCACACCTCAAGAGGTTTTAAAGCTCATTGAAGAATATCAATAAGGAAGTATTCAAGACTCCAAAAATAAACTTAACAGCATATATGAACACCACTTAAATAAGTATTTCTTTTCCTTAAAAAACCCAGTAAGCTGCTATCACCAGAATACAATTAGGATCCAAATTTAAGTACTCCTACACAATTGAAACATGTTAAGAAAGCATGGTAATCAGAAAAGATTTGATTATTATGTCCTTAGGTTTATGGACTAATAAGTAGACCACAATAATTCCTCATAAACATGAGAAATTAAATTTTTCCATTTTTTAAAAGATTTACAGACATATGCTACCTTCCAAAAGGAACTATTTTTCTCCTTGAAGTTTTGAATGATCTAATTCTATCAATGCTTCATATAGAATAAATGAACAATTTAATGTTAAAAAATGCAATTATAAGGATTGTCTCCCACTCTTCTTAGAAAATTTTCATCTCTTAAAACATTGACAGTGAACTATTAGCAATAGAAAAGGAAAGACTAAGAGCAAAACCAAGAGACAGACCATGTTCTCTTCCTATCAGCTTGTATAACAGCCATCCACTTCCTCTCTGCCCAAACACCCCAGTTTCCTTCTGTTCATTGGAATGATAGTTCCCTTGTCTCTCAGATTTCTCCCCACTTCCTTGTATTTTAAGAAACTTCAGTTACCCTTCTCCCTTGGCCCTACCAAATATTCACAACAAATTTAAGTCAAAGGCACAAATACATTCAGAAAAAGCTTTAGGGGAATCTAAACCCAGCTCTCTGCAAATAAGAGGACACATGTAAGGCTGGTGGGATGGAGGCTTCGTGCCAGCTTAGAACTGATCTGTCTGCTGAAGAGCAGAAGCTTACACTGGCTCTTCTTTCGCAGCATTCACCGAAATTAATCCTTAACCATAATTTCTTTTCTAAATTTGAATGTTATTTATGCCTCTGGAGAGAACACACTTCAAATTCCTTTTCCTCTCTTATGATAGGGAGCCAAGAATTGAATGTAGAACGTGTGTTGAGTCAATTGATCAGGGTTAATTTAAAACAGGGAGAGAGGGGCAGTGTTGTTTGTAATAAATAGCAATGAAAGTAAATATAAATACATACATTAAAAGAATTATCCTGATGAGTTTTAAATTCTACTCTCAAGGTTGTATGTCTCACTATCATAACTTCTAGAACTAACTTTTGGCTTTTAGTATCTATAGTATCTTAGTATTTTATAGTATCTTGTGATATATTAGTATTTAAATATCATCTACTATAATCCACTGAACAGGTTTTATTTTTGCCGTTTTCTTGCGTATCATCTGTCATTTTCCACTTTATTTGGGGCTTAATTTCATCATAATAAAATTGAAACAGTGACCTGTTAACAAAATGGTACACACTTGCTATGCACACTTAGCCCTTCCTCTGGATAATGTCAGGTTTGTGAGATTCTTACACACATAATAAAAACTGAAATGCTAGTTTTAACATCGGAATGTTGATTTTGAATGTCAATCTAAAAACGGTTGCTATAGAAAAAAGCCTTGGGTTAGATCGATTTCTTTTCAGTTTTTATATTTATAGCACTGTCTTTAATGAACTGTGTTGAACAAAGAACTTTGCTCCTGTGTCTTTCATAAATGACATATAATAATTTTTAAATTATTCCATGTAAGTTGTTTGTAACATCTTGCTGTCCACCATCTTGTCCCTTTGCTCATTAAACAACTCTGCTGTATGTACAGAAAAAAAGAAAAATCATGCAGGTAAATACCTCCAACCAGGCAACCTTCCTGTTTGCCAGCAATGCTTGCGAAGGTCACCCATGGAAGGAGTTCTAGGACCGCGGTTAAAGTGAGATATAAAATTCTCTCAGTTAAAAAGAAAGATAGTTTAATGGTTCATTAAACCATAAAACAAAATGGATGGTTTTAGCTACCCACCATTAATAAATATTTCTGTACCTACATATTTTTCCATTAATAGGTGAACATTCAAATAATATTCATTAATAGATGAACATTCAAATAATATTATAATCCTGATAATAGAGGGCTTAGATTTTTGCTTCTTTTACGATCTAAAAGCTCCCTCTTCTGACCACATGGAGTAGTTCCTTATATATATATATATCACTATATATGCATATATATATATATATAATCTTTAACTGTTTATCTTGAAATAATTTCAAACTTGCAGGACAGTTGTAAAAGTAATATGAAACCAATACAGAGACTAACAATATACCCCATACCCAGTCCCAGATTTACCAACTTTTAACATTTTGCCACATTTATTTTATCTATCTATATTATGTTTATATAAAGATCTGTAGATATATATTTTAGTAAATATTTGAGAGTAAGCTTTGTTATCAGTGTTAAATGACTTATACATGATAGCCGCACTTCGTGAATATCCTTGTTCTTATGAAATATACCCAGACATTGTAACTGTTCTAGACTTTTTTTAAAAGCTCTCACAAATCATCACTGTAGGAACAAACACATTTGATATTATATACAACACAGCTTGTGCTCAAATCTTGGCTTGACAGTAAAGCAATTGTGAGTTTTAAGTTAAGGAATTTCTCTTTCGAACTTTTAATAAGTAGTATTTCTGAGAAAATCAGAAACTTTGTTTTAAGTAGTAATAATAACCTGTTTCTTTTTGCAAATATTGTGTTATCGAATCACCACTGGTAGGGAAGACATCTATTCATAGAAAAAATTTTAAATATGTATGATAGGTTTAGTTCATAGCACAATCATTTAGTTATTACAGTCTTTGAAAATATATCCTTCATGATTATGATAAGCATATGCTATGACTTTCATGAATCATAGCTTACTGGTGCTTACATACATTATTTCCAGTTTGCACCATTATACATAATGCTGCAATTATTTATGTTAAATAAATATTTCTGATTATTTTCTTACAAAAGCAATAGAAATGAAATCTCTGAGCCAAAATTATAAACATTTTTAAAATGCTGACAGTAAACACGTCTTTCTAAATTATCTTCCAGAAACATTATATGAATTTATAGTTCCATCAAAAGCGTATGAGACAGTTCTCCTCCCCATGTCCTCACCAATTCTTAGTATTGTAAATCTTTTTCCAGGCTCATAAATGGAAAGCATGCCATTTTAAAATTACATTTTCATTGAAATCATATAAATTATTTTTCCCTGAATTTTGGCCACTTTTATTATTTCTTTGTCAACTAATTTTAGATATCTTTGAACATTTTTCTAATAGGATGTCTAAGATTTTCTTACGAATTTCAGTAGTTTTTCATATATTGATTAAGTATTTTCCTACTGTGTTCTTTGGCTCTAAATGAAGAAAATTTCAATATGTCACATAGTCAAATTCACATTCATGTGTGGATATTTTTATTCCTGTATTATGTCAATTATTTTTACTATATCATTTTTATATTTTTATATGTAGGGTTGTAATTCATCTAGAATTAATATTGTTGCAGAGTATAAAGAAATAGTATAACATTTTATGTTTCTAATAGTAAACAACTCTCTTAATATTATTTAACAAATAATTAATTTTCCTTCCACTGATTTTAATGCCATCTGAATTGTAAACTGAAGACTTCTGTATGTGTCTCTATTCCTGATTTTTCTATTTTGGCTTATTGGTTCTTCTATTTAGCCACTTTTATTCACTTTTGCAGTCTAGTAGAAAAATCATTCTTCATTACCCCTCTTTTTCAAAATATTTTTGCCTTTTTTTGCATACCAATGAAACCAGATTTTAGAACCATTATTTTTGCCAAGGTCCAAAAATTGTCCATTGAGATTTTAAATGGAATCACATTACATTTGGTGAAAACTGGTATCTATACAATAGTAAGTCTTTGCCTCAAGAGCATAGACTAATCTCCATTTATTCAAGTCTTTGTTCCTGTCCCTAGGACAAATTTTATAGGATTATGCATAAAAATTATGTATGTAGGCCCTTCCTTCTTAAGTTTATTCCTGGTTGTTTTATATCATTATGAAATGTTTTCAGACTTTACATTTAATCAATTGTTTTAATGGGTACATAGAAAGTTTATTCATATTTTACTATTTATTTTCTAATTGGGTTCCCTTTCTTAACCTGCCAGTATTTTTCCAGCTGTCTTTCCATTTTGTTGTTGAAATTCAAAATGTCCACGGGAAAAATTCAGATTTTGGTCTCTTTTTATAATGTTTTCCATGTTTCATCAGTTTTTCCTTTGGAAAAAAAAGGACCTCATTTTATATGAAGACTTGGGTTTTGCTTCAGCTCACAAAATTCCTTATTTTATATCTTCAGATAATTCTATTTGTTTTGGCTTTTGTTCAGGAACATCAGCTATGCATATTTTGGAGCTGTCAATCTATTCTCTCCATTATTTCTCTATCCTCAGTTTCTCTTCTCTGCCTGTTTCCTTTGTATTCTGTTTGGCTCCTCGAGTATATCTTCTGCCCACTGATTAAAAATTCTGCAGTTTTAAATCCTGCCATTGCATTTTTAATTTTTTTCCTTTTTTTTTTTTTTTACTTCATTTAGGTTCCCTTTTTTGGATAACTCCTGTTTTATTTCAGTCTTATGTGATTCCGTGCCATCCTTCACTTCTTACATAACAGAGCCCCTCTCTTTTCTGAGATCATAAAGCAGGTATTGACCAAATATAATTTATTTACTATAGTAAATCTTTTCAAAATTAGCTGGATGTTGAGTACTTTGTTCCTCTCTTTATTTTGAGCTGCAAAACCTTTTCACAGGCATCATGTTGGTTGTTTTCCATTCACACATCCTTTCGAGAGGAGAGGTCCCTTCTAGCCTCATGTTTGCACGTAAACAGAGTGGGAGGTGTCTCCTGGTGTCTCCTCACTGTCCATCTGGTGGCTGTGAGAAATCTCTCAAATTTTAAGCTGAAGAGTTGTGTGTTTGTTTTTGTTTTTTAATTTAAATTTGTCTTACCAGTTTAATGAAGCCAGCAGCTCCAAGGAAATGAGGAGAAAATCCGAACCACGGACAAATAAGGCTGGCTCTGTTAGGTATCTTTTCTATGTGTTTCTGGTCTCAGCTCTCTCTGCTGGCTTTGCATTTGTCCTGGTGACCATGACAGAGACACAGAGCAAGGCTTCTGCCCAGGAGACTCTGCCTTGAGGAAGAAGATGCTCCAGCAGGGGACATTCCATTGCCTAGAGGACCTAGAGGACAGCCTTAACCCCTGTTGCCTCGCTCCTGGTAGAGCTGCCCTGAGCTCTGATCTGCCTTGGATTGCTCTCTAATTGCCAGCAGCAGAAGGGATTCTAAGTGCAGTGTGCTCCTTGCCTGCCCATAGTCCACACCTGGCCCTTATGCTGCTCCAAATTAGGGAATGTTCATAGTCTTCTATTTGTACCATCTTCTCAGAAGGGGACACTGTGAAACAGCCTTCCATTTTCCCCTTAAATTTGGCCCCAATTGCTCTCTGTCCGGCAGAATTTCCTTGCAATTTCTCTCAGATGATCAGCATTCTCCTAGGTCCCAGGAATAACATTTCCTTCCCTAATTTTATATCATTTTGGTCATTTTAAAGGAGATCTAGGAGAAGAATGAAATGCTTGGACTCAGTAAATTTCCACCTTAGTGAACTTTTTTGTATTTCCCCCAATAATACCCAGAGATTTGTGCAGACATGGCCCCAAATCCTTCCAGCTGAAAATTCTCTCTCTCCTCAGGATTGAAAGCATTTCTTTTTATTTCTCATGCTTTATGTGTGTTTCTCTTTCCAATTCAATTGCAAGTTCTTTGAGGGCAATTCATGTGACCAACTTCTTCTTTGCCCAGAACCTCTCTGGTTTGAAACTAAAGGCCCTTCTGTTATTTCCAAGGCTGTTCAAGCAAATACCATAAAATGGGGTGGCTTAAGCAATGGTAACTTTTTAGCCTACTGTTTTGAGACCTAAAGAAAGTCCAAATCAAGGCGATGCTTTCTCCCTGGAGACCGAGGTGTTCTGGGGCTGGTTGCTGGGAGCCACGGTCCCTCTGTCACATGCTAAAAAAGCACATGGCAGCAACTCTTGGTTTCTCTCTCTTCTTCCAGATTCGACTGAATCTCAGCTTCTTGTTTCCTGTGGCTTCTTCTCCGTGTTTGAAATCCATTCCACTTCTAAAGGACTGTAATAGCATTAAGATCCTCCCTGAGTGAGGTGGGTCACACATATGGCCTGACATAGTCTCATCAAAAGGTCCTACTGATAATGGGTTCACACCCACAGGAATGGATTAGACTTAAGAACATGATTTTCTGGGGTCCATACAGCTTCAAACCCGGCACAGGAATGCCCTCAGGCCAAGTTAGATGAGGCTAACCAAGGTCCACGCATCTAAAACCACGTCTTGCCCTTAGCAGGTGTTAAGGAAATATAGATTAAACGAGTGACTTTGCCCTGCCCCCATACACACATTTATAGGGTTAGGATCACAGTCTACGGTCATTAACTAGAGCCACTGATTTAGCTAGCAGAACATGTATATTGATGCAGTAAATTGTGAACTTTTCAAATAAATAAAAGAATCTGGTTTATGATCTCTAGGTACTTACAAATTAAAAGAAATGTGTCATCACTGGGGAAGTTTCAGATGCAATTGAGTAGAGTAAAGTACACGTGGAATGATTCCTCTAAGGCTAACATTTTCAGAAACTAGCTATTATGTCATTTCAGTAGATATGCAAAATCTGTTTTCCAAAAGCACTGCTGCCTCAGGCTGCCCTCCACAGCCATTTAAAAATATTATAATTAATTACTTACTGGATGTGCAATAATATACCAAATGTGCTTCAAGACATATTCTCTGTCAGAAAGAAGATTTTGTTCCTAAGTAGTTGAGCGCTGCGCCTGTTTATTTTTCCCTACAGCCAACTCAAAAATCAACCCCAAGTGCACTCATAATAAAATATGCTTTGAGCAGTTCCTCATTTCTTAAAATATATTTAAATGACTTTCTTTCTTTAGATAGGGAGAACAAGTCCTGCTTTCAACTTAATCACGGTATGCAAGCCACAGACTTTCCTGAAGCGGAGAGAATCCACTCTGGTTCTCGGTGGAAATTCAGCTGATCGTGGGCCAGGTCTGGGACCTATTAGAACCTTGGAGGCATCAAAGTGCAGGGGAATGGAGAAAATCCTAGCACGATCATTCTGAAGAATCAGATAAATGAAGAAGGATTTTCCAAGCCAGAACAAGTAGTAAGATAAAATCATGAAAACTCTAGCAAACATACAGTTGATGGTAGAAAAAAAAAAAAACAAACAGAAAGTAGTAAAAGCTCTTAATAAAGAGTAAAGGAGCAAATAAGGGACGCAAACCTGTGGATAAAAAAAAAAGAAAGAAAGAAATAAAACCATATTCAGGTCTCCTGAGGACAGAGATTGTTCCTTATGAAGGAATCCATTTATAGTCTCACTCGCAGTGCATAGGAAGTGGTTTTGTGTGAATATGAAAGGGATTGGAGATAGATGAATGCTGTTAGCAGAGCAGATGTTCTTTACTTGGACAAAGGAATGAAGCGCAGGGAGAGAAAAGTCATCTGGAAGCTAAAATTAAAAATCATGTATTGATTGTGGAATGACTAATCAATGGACCAAGCTACTGACAACTGTGCCTTCTGGCATCAGAGATTTCCACATGTAGAGCAGGAGGGCACAGCGTGGGGAAACTGAGGTCACAGGCCCTCGGGGTTAGCACAGGGGCTTTGGAGACTGACCTCCTCCTTTAAATCCTGACTCTGTCATTTTTTGAGGGTGTGGCCTTCAAAGTGACTTGACCTCTCTAAACCCTACTTCCTGATTAATAAAATGGGGATAATGATAAGGCTATGACATGGAATAAGAGAGAATGCATGCAACCCCAAAGTGTGGGATTCAGGGTGGGTTTCACGGGCAGCTAACCTGTGCAGCCACCCAGGGGGCCCACCCAGAAGAACCTGTGCTTGGTTTAACACTCTGCTACAGTGGTCTTGAAATTCTTAACAATTTTATCTCTGAACTTGTGTTTTATAAAGTCAAGTTCAAAGGGATGTCAGAGCGTGCACAGGAGCAGCAGGGACCAGCTCCACTGCAGCTCCTTGCCCCCCTACTTGCAGAGAGCCTTGGAGATGCCCCAGGAGCATTCTGTTGCTCCCACAGTGTGTGGGTTGTTCAAAGAGCCTCGAAGAGAGGAAAGTGTGTTGTGTCTGCAACTCAGTTAACGGGGAGCCGGGCATATTGACAGCTCAGAGAAGTCATGTTTACCGTTTGAACCAGAACTTGCTTCCAGTGCAGAAAGAAGCAATGGGATTCTAAGGAGCATGAACAACCCAGGAGCCCTACCATGTTCTCCCTTACTCGAGATACTTGCCTATATCAGACAAGCAGCTACGCTGAAAATGGTGACATGGAGAGGAAGAGAGAGGTACACCTATACTCCATTCTCTGTCATCCTGCTTTATTCATTGTTCAGCCAAAGGTAGAGCGTGTTGGTAGAATATGTACTTATCAAAAAGTGAAGGAAAAAGATTGGGTAAGTTTTGTGCAACGTTCCCACTATTCTAGCTATAAAGAAATATGTATGTATGTATTAGCTGCAACATATGAATTGTGCAATTTCGGTGATGCTGTGTATAAGTTAAATGGTCTGATAACTGAGTTTAAAGTGGAATTGCACAGTATAAGGACAAATGACCCAATTTATGTAAATAAGTTGCATTTTTAATTTTTACCTTATAACAATACTAAATAGCAAATAAAAAAAATACTGTGACAAGTCAAGATAGAAAATGCAAAAGAAAGGGAGAAGTTTTGCATTTTAGTACCATTATCAGCACCATTTTCCCAATTTGTGAACAAAAGTCTCTGCCTTTTCATTTTGCTTCTTATCCTGCAAATTACAGAGCTGGCCCTGGTGGCACACACTGATAGCTTGGGGAAAGGTAGGTATTTTTTCATCACCAAACCCTTTTGAATCATGTCACCCTATTTTGCTCATAGGAATCACCTTTGCATTATTAACAGTACAGATTCCAGAAGCCCTTCTCTGGAGGACTGATGACATAGGTGTGAGTTAAGGGTTGGAGAGGGAGCCTACTTGTTTAACAGGAGTGCCAGGTAATTTTTACTATCAAGTGAGTTCAGAAAGTGCCTCTTTAAAAGAATGCCTCTTAAGACAATGTCATAACTGCCTATTTCTTTATTCTTAGGATTCTAATCTGTGCTTGGCAACGGGTCTATTTACCTCTCATGTCTATTGAATCTATGATATTTTCATATTCTACTAAAGAGCTCACTTAATGTTTTCTGTTTCCTAACGATTAATGAGGTTATGTATAAACTCTTCCACCTAGGCTTTAAAATAGCTCCAAAATTAGCCTCATATTGGTACGTTTGTCCCTATGCTACCAAATACATCTGTTTGTGGGTCTCTTGCAACCTAAACAGATTCTTCATTTTGCTCCTCACGCCATGTTTCTACATATCTTAGACCTCACTATTTGCCTCCTGAAGGATCTTCTCTATGCCAGTTTTGTACCCGATTACCCTAAAAAATCCAATCCCTGTCCATCCTGTGCTCATGATTTCGGCAAACCACATTTCTCAGGCTCCACTGACAACTGGCTTCCTCTTAAGTTCAGCCAATGGATAGCACCAGTGGCATAACTATGAACTATTGGAAGAAGAGAAGCCAGTGAGTCTTCATGCTGGCCCATATCTTTGGCATGAGCTGCATCTCCTCTATGTCTCCTGTTATTGCTAGATATTCCCTCCTTCTATAACCTCAGCTCACCAAAGGCAGTCCTTGCCCCTTAGCTCAGTAACAGCACCTTTCCCTTGGCCCATCCAGTCCTAAGGCTGGTCCAGCTTTCTGCTGATGCTAACCTCTGGGGTGCCTCCCTGTCCCTCTTTATCTATTTAGCTCTTCCAAGACTTTTATAGCTAGTTCTCCCTATTAAATACCCTCTATTGAACTGCCTGGTATGGGCTCTGTTTTCCTGATTGAGTACGACTTATACATTATCTTTAGATACAAGTTTTCCGAAGTTATTTAAGAAGGAGTTAGTGCTGGTCTGACAAGAGCATAGCACCGAGGATACAGAGATGAACAAGACACAGTCCAGATGCTGTCCTGTAGGATCTTACAGTCTTGTGGGAGACAAACAAATGCATGGTCGATTACAATATGGTGGATAAGCATGTGAGCTTTGGAGGCAACCCATATGAGCCTGAGTCTTGGCTCTATACTCAGTGGGCAAATTAGGCTACTCTCAAGAAGAGCCCTGTACTGGGTTGAGGAGCAAGATGAGGTGGTCCTCTTTGCACAACATGGAGGTATTTGTAGGGACTACTCATGCAGAAGCATTAGAATGGATTAACAAGGACTGACTAGAAGCAAGACTACCATTTAGAAAGATATTACCATATTTCAGGATGGGGCAGGAGATGAGTAGATAGAGGCCGAAGAGTTTATTTGGCCAATAGAATCATCTGAAATTGTTGGTAAACTGGAGAAGGAAAGGGAAGGGTTGAGACATAAATGGCAAACTCTATTGTAAACGCTATTTACAAAGTCTTCCGTGACTGGCCCAGGGCAGGCTGATCTCTCTCTTTTCTGAATTCTTAGTGAGCAATAGTTAGCACCAAACAATAATCCATTTCATCATCTCTAATCCTTTCACGTATTCCTTTTTGCCATCCCTTACTCAGGTTGAATAACTGGTCCTTAAAGACAAAAACAAGAACAACATTTTTTTTCTAAGTCCCAGATTGTTCCATACAATATATATTTGGCTCTTATAAATCTACACATATTTATAAATATGTTAAATATGTTTATCTTATCAACGTGGGAATGATGTATTACCACAAGTCAGATGAAGTAATAACTTTAAGAACTTAATAAGTATAACTCTAAACATTTCACTTTCTAAGGTATCAACTTATTAAATATTAATTATAAAAGGAATAAAAATGCAATCTTAATTTCAAGATTTTTATCTTCTACAATTTCAGTTTAATCTTACTAACGCTCTTTAGTAATAAAGAGTTAGTAGCAGCTTGATGATTTGAATTCAGAGACCCAATTTGATTGGGTTTTCTGATTAAGTGGACTAATGTTAAATGTGCAATATGATGCATAATAACATATCAAACCCTATTTTTTTGGTTTCAGTTTTAATGGAAGCCTTACTGCATGATTAGAACATGAAAAATATGGTTTTTCAGGATTCATTTACTGGAAATTGACTGAAATTGAGTGGAAGAAACCCAATCCAATTTGCCTTATTGATGATATTTCCATGTGTATAATAATTATTTCTCAACATTGATTTAAGAAACTGTAATTTGCTTTCATATTTAATCAATGGAGAGCCATATTTGGATCAGAATCTTTACTGGGTATATCATAATTACCACATTAAAGAGCCTTCTTTTTTCTTTCTCTTGCTAATGATTTTAGGTTTCCATTTCCTCCTAAACTGTTTAGCCTGTTTGGAATTCATGTGACATTTTACATGGAAAAAAGTGTGAAACGCCACTTTCCATACTGCTACCTTATAAATTATTCATCTCTGCTGTTTATCAGGCAGCTTCTGCTTATAGATAAGAAGTCACCTCTCGTTTGCTGCACACTTCATAGGGGCCTGAACAATCAAAAACAGTGTGTTGCCTGCTAAGAGGGCAAGGAGAAAATCCAAGCAGGAACAGTTAGGCATGAGGCTATTCCATATAGAAACAAGCCCCACCGACTGTACTGAATCCGAAATTAGAATATGTAGCTTACCAAAGGGTGTAGTTGGGAGAAAGACACACACTGTTAATAGAAGGCAGACCAAAGAGAGTGTAAATTATCTTATGGGTAGCTTTCCTGAATCAAAACCAAATGAGAAGACACTGTCATCCTCACAAGCAACTTTATAAGTTTGGCAAAAATAACTCTCTAGTATCTCTAATTTTGGAGGGGGGGGGTTCCTTTTTTTGTTGTTCATTTTTGAGTTTTGGAAAATGCGGCATCATTCCTAAATACATCATCTCATTAACCATACTCTTTTCCATACATATAACTTTGTAGCACCCTCCTAACCCAGGCAGGTTTTCATTTGACCTAGATTTTGATCTGGAATGTCCATTTTTTCAGCAATTTAAGATAATGAGCCCAGCGATAAAAAATAAAATGTCATCTTTAAGTATTTGCGAGTTTACCAGATTTACAATCTGGCTATAAGAGGAATGCTAAGTGTATTATCAATTTAAATGGTCATTACTGATAAAATAGCACTAAACTGACATGTCTCGGTGAGTTCGGGTTCCCCCATGAGTGACTCTCTTCATTGTACTCGATTCCAGTCCTCCTTTGCATCCAGTATAAGATTAGAATTTTTTTCTTCATAAATCTCATTATTCAATGTAAAATAATTATTTTAATCAATCAATAATAACAATATATTGAGAACATACTCTGGGCCTAGCAGTGTGCTGGATGAAGTACTAGAGGGAACTGAAAATAAATATAGAAATAACAATAGAATGACAGGGAGCACTCACTGCCTGTTACTGCCTCCTCAGTTCAGGATGACAACGCGGAGCCCTAGAGTAGAATAACTTTCGTAGCTAGCTCACGGCAGAGTCGGCGCCACAGCTCATATGCCTTCTCTTTATCAAAAGTGAGGGTTTTTCCCACTTCTCCTTTAAAGAACCTGCATTCTGTCTAGGCAGATAAGAGTTGCACTTTCTTGGAGATTAGAACAAAACAATTTACAGGCTATCATTAAGTGGTGTGCTGGAAACGCTACGGGCAGTGGCTGTGCAGCAAAATTGGTAGAAACATTTTTGTATGAAATTCAAAGAAGTCTTCATGGGGAAGTCAGTGTTGAACTGGGCTTTGAACAACAAGTAAGGATAAGAGAATTTCAGATGGTGGATGTGAATGAGAGGGCCAATACATACGTGCTTGGATTAATTAGTTAGCAAGATAAAGACAGGCATCGAAGGGGCTTTATAAGTTAGGGCAGCATAAGGGGTCAGCCTAGCCAGGAGTCAGTGAGTCTTTGTTAGAAGGACAGAATGAGTAAGCTTTCCCTGAAATGCACATTCACACACACCCAACACAGGGGGTGGGAGACAGCATTATTTGGCCCTGCGTCTTCACTGTTCCCTATTTCCATTCTTTTTACCTTACAACTTTGTAATGCCCACCCACCACCACCACCATAGTTGGGGTGACATTCCCTGACCCTTGACTTTGTGTTCAGCCAGGTGACTTGTTTTGCCCAACAGGATATCAGCAGAAATGACATGTGCAGAAGCTTGAAATAAAAGCTTGTACTTGGGGCCCAGCTCCCTTGCACATTCACCAGCACTCTAGCCTACAGGCAGATGAGAGTCACCTGGAGATGAGTTCCAACAGCCAGGCCTGGCCTTGATTAGCCACCTCCAAGCAACCCTCAGATGCTTAAGGGCATCCAGCCCAAATCAGCAGAACCCTCCAAGCCAGCCCAGGCTGGATGGGATGAATCCTGCAGGTGCATGAGAAATGTACATTGCTTCTATGCCACTGAGGTTTTATGGTCTTTTGTTAAAAAAGCAAAAGCAATTTGATATTACAGCATGCAAGACACTATTCAAATGATGCCATCCACCAAGTTTTATAATTTGGATAAAATATCCAAAAATTTGGAGGCTGAAGAAAGGAGGTCAGTTATATTCTATGTGCCCACTGTCTCTAGAGTAATGAATTGCATATTAATGGAAATCAAAAGATAGAAAACATCATCCTAGCTCTCAGGAAGCTATCTTCAAGTTGTTATTATATGCCATATGCATAAGAAAAAAAGAACAGAAAACTTTTCAGCTATTTTTAAGTAGAAATTGCCTTTCTTGAAGCACTATCTAAATGTGAGACGCCTCTGTGAAAAATAGGGGTCGTGATGAAAAATAGGGAACGAGCTCTATGGTGAGAGACCACCTTAGGAAGCGCAAGCCATCCAGCTGAGAAAGGTGTGCATGGACCAGTATTTCTACCAGCAACCTGAAAGTCCATCGCGGAGCTGCAGAGACTCTACCTGATCCAGAGTCAGCCTTCCTCAGAGATAAGGCTAGCCCAGCACAGCCTCTTCTCTGTGGGAACTGTCCAGGGGGAACGAGGGCCACGTCTAAAAAAAATGAACCATCCTTCTCCTTAGGTAATAACATTTCAGGAAGATTCAGATTGTCACATACAAATCCAATTGCTATCACTCAGGCTTATAATTGTCACTTTGCAAAAAAAAAGCTACTCTGAACAACTTCTCTCCAAACGTTATAAAGAGAGTTAGGAATTTAGAACCTGCCCTAAAGGATGCTAAAATGGCTGGACCTCTTATGTTCCTCCAGCAGAGAAGGAAAACCAGCTGGAAGAACGGGCCTGTGTCCCTTCCCCCTAAAAGTGCCGGTGAGCATTTAACAGCACTCTTCTCTACCAAGGACAAGCCTTGCCGGACACAGGATCTCTAGTGTGCCCTGGCAGTTTCACATGGATGGGCATGTAGATCAGACACTATTTTAAAAGGTTTTTAAATGTATGTTGCTTAGGGAAAGACCAGACAGTACAAGAAATTCCTATGCCAGGAAGACAGAAGCATCAAGCATCGAAAGAGAATCACAGCCAATGGGAAAATTGGGGTATCGAGGTGAGGCATTGAAAGCCAGCTTTCAGTGGACAAGGAAACCCATTAGCAGAGCCAGGGGAAGCTGCAGAGGCAGCAGCAGGAAAAGGTGCCGCCAACGGCGCCTGCCTGTGGTATGAAATGTTGGCTGTCTCACCACTTCTCTGGCTGAACATCCTAGAAGTCATTTTTAAATGATTCATAAGATGAAAGAGAGAGGAGATGAAAGGGAAAATTTCAGGATAAGGTAACAGAAAATTAAAAGGAGTCAGAAGTTTAATATAAACAATTGAACACCAAGTATTATTAGAAGTCAAATTTCTAAGAATTGAATCAAACATAACATAGCAAGTTGTGAATAATTATATGAAGTTAAATAGATATTTTCTTCAAATATGTTGAAAAGAAGAAATTAAAGCTATGAAAAAATAAAAAGAGGAAGAGCAAGAAGCCTTAAAAAACTACCAGATGACGTACACTAAAGTAGAAACAGAAAATAAATGTAAAACAGCCAGCATAGAGCAAGGCAATACGAAGTTCGAAAAGTGTACTGAGAAACTACAAAATAAAAGAGAGCAACAGAGAAGACCTATAAAGAAACAAGAAAATGCACTAACTGTTGGGGATTGAAAAGAGAACAAAACTGAGGAAAGTGAGACAGAAAGGAAGAATGAATAAAGAATTCACCGTCTGGGCAGGCTAGTGATAGAAGTTTCTAGTTAGGCCTCATGGAATCTGTTTTCTGTCTCTGCCTCCCACAGACATATCCCTCGCGAAATCTCAGGACTGAGCATTAGAGGAGGCCCCCTTTCTCTCAGCCTTCCATGTGCCATGTTGACTTTCCCCCCAGTTTGCCCAAATGAAAGGCCTGCTAAACCATGCCCACTGTGGGGCCATGTCCATCTAGAGGGTTTGTCTTTTTAAAATTGTGTACAGAGGTGCTATATGGACTAGCTATACTCCCAGATATTTCTCTGAAATTGACCATACAATCCCAGGTCATTTTTTCACAAACAGGATGCCTCTGAAATCTAACAGTATATCAAATACTTAACTATGCAAAGTCTTTCAACCTAAATGCAGTAGACAGAATTATGTGTCCCTGCAGAGGATGTATTCTAAGTCTTAATCCACTTCCCATGAGTGTGAACCCACTGGAAATAAGACGCTTCTGAAGATTTTATTTTTACAGTATGGCCAACGAAATCAGGCTGGCCCTTAATCCATATTATGGGAGTCCTTTATAAGCAGAAGAAATTTGGACACAGCTTGTCCATGGAAGCCCAGGGAGGAGCCAAAAGCTGGAAGTCATTGGGAACCAAGAGAGGAGACCCAGAAGAGAGTAATCACCAGGTGCCAGGAGGCAGAGGTTCAAGCCAAGGAACCCCAAAGACTGCAGCAAGCCAGCAGCAAAATACTACAGGCTCTGGGGGGAGACCACAGTCTGGCCAATGTGTGGATTCTGGACAAAAACGTGAAGCAATAAATTCCTGTTGATAAGCCACCAGTGTGTGGTATTTGTCCCAGCAGCTTGGGAAATTAATATAAACTAATGTTTATATGACTCATGTAGAAAATGTCCAGAAATGAAATTCAAGTCAGTATGTTGACTATTTTATGAAAAAAGCCATTTAAATCTAACAATAAATAGCTATTTCTATTGGCAGCAAGAAAACCCAGGGGATTATTAATGTTCTTATCTTTTGAGAGCTTTCTTTTCTTTGTGACTGTTGGTTTATGCAAATAGCTATTCTAGAGCTCAATACCCCGATGACATTACAATTTGATGCCCAAGGATTCAACCATCACTTTGTTGAATTATCTTTAATCTTCCTCCAATATGACCTGGCACTTGTATAGTTTAATCTTGAATTAATATTTTAATACAGGTTTGATTTCATTGAATTGAGCAAGAAGATTCACTGGAATCTATCTCAACAGATTACTTGCGCGATTTCCTTTTACAGCATTAGCGTTCTATGATAGATATATTCTATTAGTAGTGCATATCTACCTCTGAATCAAGTGTCTTACCACCAGGCAATCTGACAGCTATGCTAGAGGTGCACAAAAATAAATAGCTCTTTGGTTTAAGAAAAATATAAACAACTCCCAACGTTTCATTAAAACCAAACCTGCTCCTCTTTTCCAGGTGGATTATAGTGGATAAACTTCATCTCCCTCTTCAATACTTAAATCAGATCACAGAATTTGTATCTTCAGACAAACTTCTTTGCACGATAAAGGAATTGGACTTGGTCCTATTTATTTTTCTCTTCCAAAAATAAAAATAGATTTTTTTTCATTTAAAAAATAGCTCATGGTTATGATAGGGAAGGGAAAGGCTTTAAAAAGTGAAGGTCATCCATATTGCCACCAATCAGAAATAATTATTGTTCATATCTTCACATATATTCTTATAGATATTTTATGTATATATGTAAATACCTATATAACCTTATATGTTAGTTTTATACTATATATTCTGTTTGATAATATCCTCCACTTATAATATGATTGAAAAGCCACTGAACTATGTCTTTCAAATATATTACCTTTTAATTTTATGCACCATGAATTATACAACCTCACACCAATTAATGCACCTAAAATTATTTTCTATTTTGTGTTATACTTCATGAATAATTCTATGAGGGTCATCCTTTTATAGATACCTCTGAACATTCATTCATTTATTTTTAGAAGAATTTCCTGCAAGTAGAATTTCTTCCAAAAAAAGTATGCATATTCTAAACTTAAATATGTATGAATTTTGAATCAAATTTTTTTTAAAAATCCTCTGGAATTTTGATTGGAATCACATTGAAGTCATAGACTAGCTTAAGGATATTCAGTCATACATTCATTTAACAATATGTTTTGAGCGTCTACTACAGGCCATACACTAGTACAGCAGTGAGCAAAACTGAGAGCATGCCCTATGGCATATTTGCATAAAAGAGCCAAAACCAATGAAGAAACAGATCTATAACATGGTGTTTTAGTTTACTGATACTGCCAGAAGGCAATATATCAAAAATGGAGTGGCTTTTATAAAAGGGATTTATTAAGTTACAAGTTTACAGTTCTAAGGCTTCAAAAACGTCCAAACCAAGGCATCCAGAGAAAGATACCTTGACTCTGAACAAAGGCTGATGGTGTCCAGGATTTCTTTGTCAGCTGGGAAGGCACGTGGCTGGCATCTGAAGTCCTTGCTTAGCATCTCATGGGAAAGCATATGACAGCATCTGCTGGGCTTCTCTTCTGGCTTCTGGTTCCAAACAGCTCTCACAGATGCTGTAGGATCTTTAAGTGTTTTCTTCTGCATCTTTAAATGACTGTCTGTGGCAGTCCTCCAAGCATCTCCAAATGTCTGTGCCTAAGCTTCCTCCCAAATGTTTCCCGTTTTAAAGACTAATCAAGACCCACCTTAAATGGGCAGGGGTCATACCTCCATGGAAATAATCCAATCAAAAGGTTATGGCTGGGTACACAAGTAGGTCAGTGGTTAGAATGTCCATCTTTCATGTGGGATACTGGGTTCAATTCCCAGACCATGCACCCAAGAAAAAGGTTATGGCCACATTTGGGTGTGTCACATTTCCAGGGAAACAACCTTATCAAAAGATTTCACCATAAACAGTAGGTCTGCCCCCCACAAAATTGGATTAGAATTAAAAGAACATGGCTTTTCAGGGGTACATAACAGCTTCAAACCAGCATACAAGGTTTCAGGCAAGGAAAAGTGCTAAGTGAAAAGTGTCGTGAGAAAAAGATAAAGCAAAATAAGAAGACAAAGTGCAAAAGTAGGAAATGTTGCACATAAGATGACTGGGAAGTTTTCTTAACCTGAGATAAGGTTTGACCAGAGACCTGAAGGTGTCAAAGAAGGGAGCCATCTGATTCTCAAGGGGAAGAGACAAGGAGGAAGAGGGATTAGAGGATATCAGAGAGAGCTATGGTTACCAGGTTAGAGAGGTCAGAGGTACCACCACTAAGGGCCTTTGGATAAATAACAGGGATTTGCATTTTATTTTGAGTGTGATCAGAATCCATTGAAGGATTTGTACATTGGAATGAAATAACACATTTAAAATATTCCAGCCTTTCTTCCTGAAGGAAGATATGCTCTTCATTTATTTGTCTTCAATATCTTTTTGTAAATTTTTTTAGTTTCGGTATATTCTTACCAAAATATTATTAAATATTTGTTTACTCTATTGCTCTTCTAGGTAAGAATTTATTTTCACTAATTTCATAATTAACATATGAGCTAAAGTATCTTATAAGCACCTTCAGTACTTAATTCCATGGTTCGGTGAACTCAGTTTTGTGCCAATGATTCAAAAGTTTCTGTGGCTCCATATAAGAACATAAACTTCTGGGGAGCTTGGGAGAATGGCCCAGGATTACATTTACTTCTAGTCCCCTAGACCCATTTCAAAGTAATACTAGGATAGAACCAAATACATAAAAAATCATAAGTCTTTCCAGAGACAAACTGCCACCAACCTCTTACAGTTCTCTGGTTTCTGTGGAGTTTAGTTCCTTAGATCCATTGATCTTCCCCAAATTAAACTGCCAAGAGCAGCATTTCCCAAAAAGTGTGCATCAGAATCACCTTGGATGCCCATAAAACAGCTTTCCAGACCCCATTCCTGGAAACTCTGATCCCAAAGATCTAGACTCTGATGTGCAACAAAATTCGATAAAGACTACCCAAGAGCAGCCTTAGGCCTGGCAAGTTCTTCAGGCAAATCTCAGGTTCCCCCTCACAGTAACCCAGACAGGCCATGGGATGCACATAACCTGACTAGAGTTTCTCCTACTTTGTAACCAAGGAATTAGAAATTAAATGATTATGATTATTAAATCATTATATACATTTCTTTTTACTTTCTAAGTAAGTAGCCAGAAGGAAATACCTGAAACTGTCAAACAGTAATCCAGTTGCCTTGATCTTTAATGATGGTACAACCTTTATCTTGTGCTCTTGTGTTGTTAAAACCTTGTGACTGACCTTCATTTGTACTCATTTTATCTGTTTTTGCAACCCTGGAGTCTTGTAATCACTAAAAACATCCCCTAATGTTTATGAATGAAGGGTCTTGGACCAGCCCAGAATTAACCCACCCCAGATCCAAAGTTATCTTAATAATGGAAGCTGGATCTAACTGAAATGGGATCGCATGACATGCACAGTAGCTTAGACTTTAACCAATAAGTCACCTATACCTCATTATAATACTAAAAATTATGCCCTTTATCGTATTAAAGCTGCCATGTTCTTACATGTGTTCTAAGCATGTAATCAATCTGCTCATGCTCAATAATGAGATCACCTCTAATTACATCTCCTGGGGCCATTGTACTCATATCCTAAAACTTGCCCATTTTTTGATAATATAAAACTATCAGAATTACTGCAGTTTGGGGAGACAGATTTTTGGGGCCTATGGGCCATATGATCTCCTGCTTCATGCTTAGCAGTAAACTCTTTCTGTCTTTGAAACCCTGGTGTCTCAGGAATTGGTTATTGAGCACATTGGACAGAGAATACACTGCCTTTGTCCAGCAACAACTTAGAGAAAAACATGTTCTCCCATAGAGAGAAATTCAACACCTGAGTTTTACATGGGCCCTCATCTACATGAAGAAAACAATTATTTTTATATTTTCATAATTTTCTAGGAAACACTCTAAGTAAAATTTAGAAAAGGGTGTAGATGGATTCATAGCATACTGGAAAGCTTATGCCATGAGACAAGTTCCCACGAATAAGACTGTCCTAAGGTGTGGGAAGGATCAAGGTATAGTGCAATAAGAATGAAGAAGGGTACCAGAAGTCCAAGGCTCAACTTCTGAATATCTTGACTTCATAAAGTCTCAATTTATTCAGCTGTAAAATGAAAAAGTAGCACTTCAGTAGCTTCCATTCTGACAAAAACTGCAGTAAATTCTGACCCCAACTCCAATACAATTCTGACTCTAACTTCTTGGTAATGGAACATCCTCCACATGCCAAGATTACTCTCATTTAGACACACAAGTTTGGGAGTTCCTAGGCCATCTGCATTCCCAACCAACTGGCTACAAATTCAGGTGTTCCTTTATTGCTGCAGGTTCAATAATTCACTGGAACAATCAGAGAACATAGGAAAGCACAGACTTACTATTACAGTTTTATTATAGCAAAAGAGTATGTAAATAAGGAGAGGCCAAAAGAAGAGACACATAGGGAAACACATAAGGTTTCAAATGCAAGCTCCTGTGTCTTCTCCCCACGGCGTCAGAATGGGTCACGATCCCAGCACACTGATATGTTTTGCCAATCAAGGAAGCTCACTTGAGCTTCAGTGTCCAGAGCTTCCATTGGGGTCTCTTTACATAGTCATGACTGGTGGACTCAATGCCCATGTGGTAAAACTCAATCTCCAGATCTTTGCTCTCCCTGGAGGATGGCGAGGTCAGACCGGTATGACCTGGGTCAAAGCCCCAATTCCCTAATCACATGCTTGGTCTTTCTATCATGGCTCCAACCCAATTTAGGTCTTTAGTTAAACATCAATCAACTCACAGGTGTGGTCTGGGACCAACCATAAATAATAAAAGACACTCCTATCACAGGGATTTCTAAAGATTTAGAGGGCATTTCTCAGGAACTGGGGACAGAGCTAACCAAGTTCTTTATATAAAGCTAGCATGCATGTCCTTTTTAGAGTTGCTGGGAATAACCAAATATAAAAACCCACCTGAGAGTGGTTTATCAAGGGCTAAACGCATGCAAATGATCACTGCATTTAGGGTTCCAGAAAGTACATGTTATTAGTCCACTTCTCAGGAAGAGACTGTTCCTTCTCCACATTTATCCTTGGGATGGATTCAGTCAGGCATTTGAACCTTGGGTGATGGACACTCAGAGCCAAAATTCTTCCAGAAAATTTAATACCATGAAAAAGACATTTTAAACAACTGAAATCTACTTATAATAAAGGTTAGATTATTTTTCATTGACTGCTACTCTGTTATAAAAGCAACATGAAAAAACATTTTTTTTTCAAAAGCCATTGGGGAGTAACCAGTAGGCTTTTCACATTTGAAGCATAGAACCCCTAGGATATTTGCAATGTAGATAAAGCTACTAGTCTTGTAACACTTCCAAAGGCCCACAGAGGAAGTACAGAGAAGAGATGACACCCAAAACCCCATATTATTGTTTTACTCAACTAGTAGTTTTCAAGCTGATCACAAACTTAACAGTAACACACATGTTAAGCACTGCAGAGGGGTACGAAAAAGCATTAACCATAAAAAGCTTATACTTAGGTTGAGAAAACAAGACATACACCTGAGAACACTTAGGTGGTAATAAGAAAAGTTAAACAATACCAGAGGCTCTTACAATAGAAACAACAAGGACTATGATTCAACATGCTCCAAGGACAAAGAGGTACCCTTTTGGCTTCGTAAAGAGATGACAGACAGTAACATCTATTAGAAGATACTTTTCCAAAAATAGAACAAAATCATGACTCTCCTACAGATATGAAACCAATACAAGTTAAAATTTTATTCACCTCATTGTCAATGAGGGAACGGATAACATGTCACGACCAGAAGAGACATGAAAGAAGCATACATTTATGTGTAGTTGTGAATTGAAATGATATTAATGTTCTGGAATCTCAAAAACTTCTGCATGAACATGTTTACCATGAATAGAACATAAATAAATTGAGGAAAAACACACTTTGTAATAAGTGGCAACCAGGCATTAGTGTGAAGTTATGACATGACTGCTTAATGCCAGCCAGATGGTCACTTCTTACAAGAACCCAGCGCAGATACCGTTCCAGCGAGCTTGAGGCTGAGGCTGGGTGACTCCCACTCCACTCACCAGCTTCAGTGCCTGCTCTGGATCCTGAAGAAACCTCCCGCTGCTCTCCGGGTAGTGCTGGCACCAGGGCCTCCTGCCATTCACTCATGGCTGCGTCAGACCTGGCTCCCGAGTCCACATACTAAAGGTATCCCCTGTCATCCAGTGGCTCTCAGGCCGAGGGACTAAAGAGACTCTGATATCCCCACTTTTAAGAGAAGAGCGTGCCTTCACCTGGCTTTTGTGCCTTGGTCATTTAGGCTGCTTGCCCTTCAGCGAGCAAATATAAATTGCATTAAGCATTCCAACGGTAGCCCTGTCGATCCAGGTATCAAAAGCTAAATCACTTTTGATTTCAGTCTACTTTTGGTTTGTTACAACTGTATTCATAGGATAGAGGTAAAGGAATGTTGAAACAAATTTACAATTAGAGGGAACTTTTTCCTTGGAGGGGAGGGATGTCTATTGGACTACCAGACAGATTTTTTTTAGCCCATCTGTAGAAAAAAATTAGTTTGCATTGCTAGTAGTTATCTGCAGTTTTCACAGTCAGAAAGTACATTGAAGGCCATGAGACCTTCAGAATCAGAATCAGACAACCAGGAGGTGTGTGCTCTAAACAATGTTTAGTTTTCCACTAAAGCACAAAGTATTTCTTGTAAGAGTCAATCTCAACTATCATCTCCTCACACTTGATTTCTAAAAGTGGCATTTGTTAGGCAGATATGAGGAGATTTGTTAAAGTTTATTTTTATGTATTTGTTATATGCAAAAAAATATTTTAAATAGCTCTAATTAGTAATTAACAAAATAAAGAAGACCAATACATTTATCTCAGAATGCAAAACAACAATATGAACTACATTAAGTGAAGTTACATGCCACCAAAAGGGACTAAATATAAAGTATTAATTTAAGTAGCTGTATATAAAATTTTAAGACATCTCTAAAATAAAGTTCTTATCCCTATGAGAGGCTCTGGAAAGGATCAAAATGACAGCTTCAGTAAAGAGTCTCTCAAAATCAATGAAACCATTGAGTTTATTATTTTCCAATTAATACAAGAGAAAATAAATCTTTTCAGAAAATTCCCTTTGGGCTGCTTTAAAGAGCTTCTCTTTGAATTTTGTTTTCTGCCAAAATAAATCATACCATTGATTTCAAGCTCATTCCCTAAAATAAAAATGATGGATCTCTAAGGGAACCAATGTCAAGAGCCTCATATTAATTCAAATCAATTTCTTCCTCCCAAAATAACAATGGCACGACATTCCCAAAGCAGAGAGTGTGTATCCTGCTGAGTCATGCTTCTAGCCAGTCACCTTGTCTCTCTTTTTGTCATTTAATTATAAGCCTAGAATCTACTAAATATAGAGTTTGGCTGCTTTCACCTCCTCTGGGGACAATAGGGGGTTTATAGGGTGACAGTGATTTGGTATCCAGCATTCAGATCAATGCTTTGGACTCTTCTCTGGGCTCTGAGCCCTAAATGTGGTAGTACTGATGGCTTTGTTTATAGCTTCCATTCATTTCGAAATAATTTTCACTCTTTATTTCTCCTTGATTTGAAACCATGTTCAAGGCATTATATTCCAAACTTAATTACAAATTCTAGAAGGGTGCAAGGAGTGTTGCCCGCTTAGAAGGCTAAACAGGAGAAGAGTTAGGATCTAAAATGAGATCATGCTGTGAAAAATAACAGCCCTGCCTCCATGCCTTGCCCCCACATGTCTACCCAATTCTATTCCTGTAGAGAAGGGTAGCTCCTGGTCAGACCTGAAACACAGTAACTAGAGCCTTCTATTCTCTTGGAAGATCTGTCACCAAGCAGAGGGCTCATTGCTACAAAATTCCAAGAATATACAAGGTGGAAAAAGTACTGGTGCCTCTCCATATAAATAACAAAAATAAGCAGAAGGGTGCCTCTGGTGACTGCATGACCTCTGCTCCATGAAGTAGCTAAGAACATTAGGCAGTGTGGTGTGGTGAAGAGGACACAAGCTGGGATGGGAGTCAGACCACCTAGATTGGAATCCAGCTCTTCCACTCATTAGTGGCCCATGCCTTTGCTCCTCAATTTGTTTGTCTGTAAAGCTGAAAATAAGCATAGCTTCTTGACAGTGCAAAAAAGGATCAAAATATATGGGCATATAATGGGTTTTATCACTGTTATTTTTTTGGCTTTCTCCAGTTGTTGGAAATTATAGCACTCAATCACAGGCAGGGTTTTTTTTTTTTTTTTTTTTGCTCTCACAGTGCCAGTTCTTAATGTAAAGTAGGTTTAGGGGTTGAGAGGAAAGTGGAATCTTCACACACAGTGCAGGCACTGTCCATATGGACCCATTGCCATTTTGGGGCCTTCAGGCTGGCCCAGCTCCTTCTCCCTCCTCACTGCCTATTCCAACCCAGCTCTTGCAGAGGTCAGGTTGGCACAGCCCCGAAGCTAAAGATCACAGGCAGAGAGTTAGGAATGGATTTTATTGGGACTTATGAACAGATGAAGATCTTTCCTGATGGCAGCCATCTGGAAAATGGAAATCAGTGTTCTGCAAAAGGGCAGGGAGTACAAGGATTAGCTTGTAAGGGTTCAAGACATAGATGTTCCATTGGGTGGGAGAACAGAGTTTCAGCAGGGTTTCATGACACAGGGACCTCGAGGTTTGTTATCAACAGTGTTCAAGGGAGGGGAGTTGTGATGCTTTGTTTAGGATCCTATCTGTACATTCTCCTCCCTGCCCCGCCCCCCACCACGAGGTCCGATGACCTTTAACTTCTGTCCCAGTCATTGTAGGTAGCCACATGCAGTAACTTATCCTCAGTGTGGAGGGGGTCCCGGACCCGGGGTCTCCACGCCACCCTCAAAAGCAGTGGCTGCCCCTTGCACAGAAATATCTGCTCACACATAGGGAGAAAAGCAATAGCCCAGGGTCATGTCTGATAGGGGAAAAAGAAAATGACCTTTGGAACAGAAAGACCCAGCTTCAAATTCTAGCTCCTTTACTATCCTTGTGATCACTTTGAGGCTTTTTTCTCTTTATCTGTAAATGAAGGGAATATTACCTCCCTTAAAGACTGTCGGAAAGAGAAACACATATGTGTGCGAAGCCCACTGGGCCCTGCAGCCCTGTTAATGCCTTTTCCCTTTCTTTCAGACACGGCCTGCTGTCTCCTAACTGCTGCCAACTATTAGTTGGAAGATAGGCCTATTTCAAAGAAATCAAGTCCCATCAGAGATGGTGATAAGGCAGAGAAGAGATAATAGGCCAGATGAAGAGGAGAGTCTGGTGTTTCTGGAGAGAGGGAAAAATCAACAGGGAGGATTCAGTCCATCCATGAGACCCTCAGCAATTGTGGTCCACCCGTTTGTAGATTAGCAACCCTTGTGGGCCCTCTGTATATAAGTCATGTCTCCTTCCTACTCGAAACCTCTCCTTGCTACCACCCGCACAAAAAAGAGATGCACCCCAAAAGTGTGTGGGTGCTGCAAACCAGGCAACATCAAGTGTGTGTCCAGATCATTTTTATTCCTATGTTTCTTTTTTGAGTGTAACCATTCTTTTCTTACAGATTTTTGCAATTAACACCACTTTTTTGATGAGAATGTTTTGCATCCACAGGTTCTAGGCACCCACTGACACAGAGTCTAAGATATGTTCGAGGAAAGCGGTTGGCGGACCCGAGATTCCAAGTCAGCACAGCATTGTCAGGCCAGCCCCTCCGCTCAGAGCTGGCTCCTTTCCAGAGTCTCTCCTCCTCATTCGTAAAGTAAATTACAGTATTTCACAAATAACTCTTGAAAGACAAAAAGAAAGCAACTTCATGAGTGGAAAGACTTTTCAGATATTTAGAGAAAACAGACATCTTTTCCAACAAATTATCCCTTTTCCTTTTCCTCTTTATTATTCCTAGTTACAGAGGTGTCCTCTGGACAGCCAGAGAGCTCCTTAATTATCAAACCCTTAACAAGCCTCTATTCTGCAGCGGTCACTGCTGGATACTAAGAAAGAGGCAAAGTTGTTTCATTCACACTCCCGCCCTGCCCTCAAGGAGGAAACACTGCATGTTTGCAGAACTACATAAGAGAACAGTACAGATGATCCTGGAACTCCAAGAAGAGAAAGGTCACTCATGCCTAGATAATCAGGGAAGATTTGTGGCATGCTGGCTGGGTTTTGAAGCATGGGCAGCGTTGGAGCAGACAGACAGGGCTGAGGGAATCTTAAGGAGAGGCATGGCAGTAGTTAAAAACTAAAGCCTGATAAGGGAATGGGAAATAAGCCAATTTTCCTGTTGTAAAAGTACATGAGGAGTAGCAATGGATGGCAAGATTGAAGAGGTATTTTAGGACAGCGTGCTGAACCAGACATATAAGAATCTATTGACAAGCTTTTTAAAAATAAAGCCCCTAGGATCTCACACCCCCAGAGATTCTGATTCAGTAGGTTTAGATTTGGGACTTGAAGAATCTGTAATGTTTAAAGCACCCTGGATGATTCTGATGTGCAGCCACGTTTGGGAACGGCTAATGTACGGGCAAATTACAGAGGACTTTAAATGCCAAGCTAAAGTGAATGAACAATTTTTTCTAAGTGCTTGTCCCACAGGTCCTTCTTCCTAAGCTCTTTTTTATTTGAACAACTAACAGGGAACTTTATTAAATACTCATTTATGATTTCCAAGTGTGCCACACTTGGAGAGGCAGGAATAGAGTCCTTCAATTTGAGATCACTTGAGGATGCATGGAATGCATGCTTCAAGGTCTTCTGAGCAGTGCTCTCTGGGACCCATTTTAACATTATTCAGCATTATCATCCCTCTTTCTAGACAGGTCTTCACTACAATATAAATGTAGTTGCTCTAAATTAGCAGGCAGGCCAGTCCTATATAACCTAGCAAAACCATTATGTTTGGAGGGATCTATTTTCCATTTCGGTGGGCTCCCACATGTAGCCCCCCTATTACCAAAGTATGCCATGGCCTCATCTGGCCAACTAACTACTCAGCTTCCCAGCATTCTAGTACCTGCCCCATGCTTTGAAATGCATTTTACAAATAGCTTACAGCAATTTTAAAAAGAGATGTATCAGCACGTGTGCTCTCCTAATTGGTATGATTTCAGAAAATATTGTGAAAATTAATGAATTTTAGGCAGAAGTAAATATTTGGGAATTTTGACCACTCTTTGAGGCTCCATAAAAACTATACCAGCTCCTCTCTCTTCAGATAAGTTATGTAGAAAAGGAAAAAGAAGTTTAGGGCAGAACTGAGTAAACTTGCTATGTAAAAGATCAGACAGAAATATTTAACACTTTGCAGGCCACATGACCACATAGATTTGGATCTCTGTCCCAACTAAACTTGGCCAGCGGGGCAAAAGCAACAAATATGTCAACAAATGAGCATGGCAGTGTTCCAGTAAAACTTCAGTTACAAAAATAGGTGGCAAGCCAGATCTGCCCCACAGGACACAGTTGCCTGGCCCCTGGGTTTGGGAGGGAAATGGGAAGATAGGAAACTTTGAGAGACTAGAACCATCAGGCAAACTTGTTAGAACTAATAAGATATTTGTCAAGCCTGATGAATCAATTACACGAATAACAGCATTTCTATACACCAGCAATAACCAATTACAGAATGTGTTTACAAGTAGATGCCATTTATAATAGCAACAAAAATTATAGCAATTAACCAAGAATATACAGCACTTCTATGGGAAAAATTTTTGAACCATGATACAGGACACAGTGACTGATCACTATCAAAAAAGGTAAGTAGACCTTTTTAAATTCTCCCCAAATTTATCTATAAATGCAAGGCAATTCTGTGATAAGCAGACTACTGGCCCCCCAAAGATGTCTGCCTCCTAATCCCAAGAACCTGTGAACATGTTACCTTGTTACTGCATGGTATGCTGGTTTGAAAGGATTATGTACCCTACAAAAGCCATTTTTAATCCTCATCCATTTTGAGGATCCCTATTCAGTACTATAGGTTGGAAACTTGATTAGGTTAAATCCAAGAGATGTGACACACCCAATTGTGGGTATTAAACTTTAATTAGAGGGAGATGTGACATCACCCACTCTAGATGGGTCTTGATTAGTTTACTGGGATCCTTTAAAAGAGGAAACATTTTTGAAAAATTGAGAGAGTCACAGGAACCACGAGACACCATGTAGCCAGAGACCTTTGGAGATGAAGAAGAAAAATGCCCATGGGGGAACTTCATGAAACAAGAAGCCTGGAGAGAAAGCTACCAGACATCGCCGTGTTTGCCATGTACCCTTCCAGTTGAGAAGAAACCCTGAACTTCATCAGCCTTTCTTTCTTGGATGTCTTAGATTGGACATTTTTATAGACTTGCTTTAATTGGGACATTTTCATGGTCTTTGAACTGTAAGCTTGCAACTTAATAAATTCCCTCTTTTAAAAGCCATTCTGTTTCTGGTATATCACATTCCAGCAGCTAGCAAACTAGAATACATGGCAAAACTCTTTTTTTTTTTTTTTAATTTGCATATGGGCAGGAGGCACCAGGGATCGAACTCCAGACCTCCAGCACGGCAGGTCGGAGCTCTGCCTGCTGAGCCACGGCAGCCGCCCGCAAAACTCTTTTTAATCTGACTTTGAGTTGAGGAGATTATCCAGGTTGGCTGATATAATTACAAGTTTCCTTAAAAGTACAGGACTGTCCCAGCTTGAGACAGAGGGAGATGTGACAATGGAAACAGGGCCAGAGGGATGCTTGATTGCTGACGGTGAAGATAGAAGAAGAGGCCACAAGCCAAGGAATGTGGACAGGCTTTAGAATCTAGAAATGGCAAGGAATCAGATTGGCCCTTACAACCTTCAGAGGGGAATGCATCCCTACTGACCCCATGATTTTATCCCATGCTATCATGTTGGATTTCTGTCCTATGGAACTATAAGATAACGTTCTGTTGTCATAAGCCACTAAGTTTAAGGTAATCTGTTATGGGAGCAATATAGGAAACTAATATAGATTTCATTAAAATTTCAGTTGGCATTGTTGTGAGGAGTTTGTATTTCTCTAGTATCTATAATGTCTGTAAAAAATTAATTCAGCTTTGAAAAAGAATATCAAAGAGAAGTATCATACTTTAACCAATACTGACATATTACAAAGCCATAATTTAAACAGTACATATGCAAGAACAGACAAATAGACAATAAAATGGATCAATGATAAAGGTGTTCCATAATCCACTGAGAAGAGTATGAGTTATTTAAAAGTATGAATTGGAATTTTAACTTATTAAAAAAAATGAATCCCTACTTTGCAACACATACAGAAATGGATTAAAGAGCAAATGTGAATGACACAAAAGACTTTGGAGTGAATAGAAATATAAGATGTATATGTTTGTAAAGAAGGATTTTTTTAAATTTCAAAAATAAAAATTATATGGCATATATAGTAGTTTGGAACTACTATATATGGCCCAGAAATGGCCATATTCATTTAATCCATTCTTGTGGGTGCAGACCTATTATGAGTAGTACCTTTTGGTTAGATTATTCCAATTAAGAGTGACCCAGCCCATTCAAGATGGCTCTTAATCCTTTTACTGGAGCCCTTATGAAGATAAGAGTTCAGAGAAGCAGGGAGATGAAAACAGAGAGACACTCAGAGAGAAAAGCCCCCGAGAAGCTAGGAGAGGATCTACAGGACAAAGAGGGGAAACCACTGGAACCAGAAGCTGAAGGCAATGAAACTGGGAGCAAAGGACAGCAGACATGGCCATGTGACTTCCTACATGACAGAGGTGTCCCAGATGCCAGCAGCCTTTCTTCAGAGAAGGTATCCTCCAGTTAATGCCTTAACTTTGACATTTTCATGGCCTTGGAATTATAACTTGTAAGCTAATAAAATCCCCATTATTAAAAGCCAGTCCACTTCAGGTGTATTGCATTTTGGCAGCTTTATTGCTAAACAGCATAAGAATGATAAATTTGATTGTATCAAATTAAAGATTTCTATTAAAAGAAGTATACTATGGCCAGAGTTAATAGATGAAAAGGAAAATGGGAAAAGATACTGGCATGGCTTAAACCAACAAGGAATTAATATTTAGAAAATACTTTGTCATGGTCAGGTTCAAGTGTCAACGTGGCCAGGTAGTGGTGCCCAGTTGTCTGGTCGGGCAAGTGCTCTGGCCTGTCTGTTGCTATGAGGACATTTCATGGACTTAAATCATGATCTTGTTGGCTGCATCACAGCTGATTGCATCTGTAGTCAGCTAAGGGGAGTGTGCTCTGCAATGAGTGATGCTTAATCGAATCACTTTAAGGAGGATTCAAAAGAGACAGTCACTCTTCTTCAGCCAGCAAGCCTCTCCTGTGGAGTTCATCCAGACCCTTCATCAGAGTTGCCAGTTTGTGACCTGCCCTACAGACCTTGGACTCTACATTCTCACAGCTTCATGAGACACTTTTATAAATTTTATATCTACAGACATCTTCTGCTGATTCTGTTTCTCTAGAGCATCCTAGCTAATACACCAAGTAATCTCTGTTAATTGGCAGGAAAATGACAGAAACCACAATAATAAAAAAGGGCAAAGGATGTGAAGAAGAAACCCAAAAGTTTACAAGTTTATGAAGATATGCTCAAATACACTAGAAATCAGAAACCTGCAAATTAAAATGATGATACTTGACTTTACAACTACTGAATTAGGAAGAAATAAAAAAGGAAAACTGGAAAATTCATGGGGTTGTTGGAGAAATAGGGACCCTAAAGTTCTGCTGGTGGGATTGCAGTCTGGGCAGCCACATTGGAGAACATCTAGTACATTTACATAAATTGTATAAAAAAATCAATGTCATCTAGTAATTGCATTCTTGGGTATATATTCAATGAATTTCTTACCCATATTTCTAAGGGGATTTGTATAAGGATATTTATTACGGCATTATTCAGAGTAGCATGGACTTGGAGGAAAAGTTGATGGAGTTCATTGCTAGAAGAGTGAATAAACTTTGATGAATACACTTCATGGTGTACTCAAGAGTAGAATGGAACAGCAGACTGTAAGTATGTGTAGCAAAATGTGTGAGTCTTATAAATATAATGCTGAGTAAATTAATTTAAAAAAACAGACTTTGAAATATAACCCAACAGCATTTACATAAGTTAAAAATGTAGGCACACAAAAAATAATATTCGATTTTCAAAAGCACATACAAACAAAAAGACATGACAATAGTGGTTGATGTTGGAAAAGAGAAGTATAAATGGGTAATGATGAAAGAATGAATACATGAGTATAGGATTGGCTGAATGAATGAAAATAGGGGCTTTGACTAGACCAGCGATAACAACATGCCATGAAAACACCTGTGCAGTTGAGCATTTTAAAAAAAGCAGAAAATTTGAGTGGTAAACAAGGGATGGAGTGGTCTTAATCTCTTAAATTCAGTCATGCGATTTGATAGATGAGGAATGAATGAGGGGATTTTTGTGATGCTTAAAGTATTGTTTGGAATTATGTTGTTTTTAAATAGTGCTTTAAATGTAAGATTATGAGTAATAATATCTATACAAACTGCAAAGTCAAAGAAACAAAAAAAGTAAGACCTTAAGCACTTGTACACAAATTTTAATTTCTGACATTATTTTAGCCTCTCAACTAGATTTTTCTTTTGAGTAAATACTACTTCTCCATGACATTAATTGCTATAGGAAAATGTAGATTATTTTCCGAATGCAGAAATATAGTATTCTTGACCTTAGATATTCCTATAAAATTAGACCAATTTGTTCTATTTCAATTTTGTATAAATGTATTTCCTATGAAAATATGTGCATTGGCATACAATGTTTCCAATAACAGAAAAATCGTGGAAATTCTGCATATCTGACATTGATTCTCTCTTAATTATTTTTGCAATTTCACATCATAAGTACCCAAGCACTATATGCTGAATTAAATCAAATGCATATTAGTTACGATAAATAATTTGTTTCAACTAATTCTTTGAAAATATGTACATTGGCATACAATGTTTCCAATAACAGAAAAATCGTGGAAATTCTGCATATCTGACACTGATTATCCCTTAATTATTTTTGCAATTTCACATCATAAGTACCCAAGCACTATATGTTGAATTAAATCAAATGCATATTAGTTATGATAAATAATTTGTTTCAACTAATTCTTCTGGGAACACACTTCAGAGAGCATAAAAATCTTTTACTTAAAATATCTGTTTCTGAAACAAGTCGTTTTTCCTGATTAACTGATTGAAGTCTTTTTCTATTTTTCACTAATGTTTTAATGCTACTTTTTTTCACTCTAGCTATTCTCAGTCATTCTTATGGAAGATGAATTGCAAAGGGGGTTCACCAAAACGAAACAGAATTCCATCTATCATGGACAGTTAAATCCATTAGAATGAAAGATGCTGGTTTTACAAAGGAAGATTATGTTCCCTCTTAAACATGATTATTGTTATTACTGAGGTTTAGGCTTTAGACTATAGGGAAAAACATTTGTCAGTGAGTTTTCAAACTTTCATAGTTCTGAATAAATATCTTGGTAGAACCCTATGGGAGCAAAACATCTGAAAGTATAGATTATATTTAGAATGAAAGATTTCTCACATGTACATAGAGAAAGTATCAGAATAATCAGAGAAAGAAAAAGCAAAAAGTATATACTTTTCTCCCAAATTACAGTTCAGGATTTGTTCTCAATGATTCTAACTACCATTAAAGGGGAGTGGAACTCAGTAACCAACTTGGTAACAAAAGTTGTTTCTGTTTTGTGTTAAAAATGTATAAAATATTAGAATGAAATTTTTGAAGGATATTCCAAATAATGCATTGCTGGATTACATAAAAGTATACTTTTCCTTCCCTCCTTTCTTCCCTCCCTCCCTCACTCCTTTCTTCTTTTCTAACACTTCCAGAATGGTTTGGTGGAAAGAGAGTAAAATTTTACTCTTAGCTGAGCCTGAACATATGGTGAGATTTTGAAGATGTCACCAACCTCTGTAGATTTAAAGAGAGTTATTTTAGTTTGATAAGATAAGAAAGTTGGACTACCATTTCATCTGAATAGGCTGTGGGTGCTTGTTTTGCCCCTTGGAATCGAAGATTAAAAAAAAAAGAGAGATTCTATATTTCACTTTTCACAGTTCCTCCACAAACGTACTAGTATTAAGAGATGATTGTTTCTTAGTAAGTCATTTCTTTAGGGTACTTTGAAGTTAGGAGGGAAATTCTGGAACATCATGCCTTAAACCGAAGGAAAAAATAACTCTAGAAATGACATTTTAGGCATTAGGCTGATGCCAATGGGTAAAATTTTATAGCAAAAAGGCCTTGCTGGCAATCCTTAAGTAATACTCAAATATAACCTTATTCAAACGTCTAAAAAACAAAAACTAGAAAGATTTAGGTCACTGGGTCTGGAAAAAAAAGTTCCCAGTAATTAGGCTTAGAGAGAACAGGATGAATTGTGGTATTAGGAATTACACTAACGACCTCCACGCATCACATGCCTTGTGTACTGAGTACAAGATAAAGGAAAGTGAATTGGAAGGGGCATGTGGGAATGGTCAGATGCTTCTCAAGTTCAGCTGGGGTCTAAGGACCCCATGGCATCCATCCTGTAAGATGGCTCATGCCTGGGAAGGTGCTAGCCCAGGGTGCGGGGATGAAGCATTTCGAGGGTTGGAGAGTTCACAGCCTTCCCTCTACTTCTACCCAGGACTGGACAAGCAATAGCTGGATGTGGGGCTCTTCTAAGGTGGGAGAATAAAAGGCTTCTGGGAGTTTTACAGTACCAGAGAATAGGAACCGTGAATTCTGGTCTGGTTAATAAGACTTACTGAGGGATAAGCAAGTGAACTCTATTAAACGTGAAGTGAGGAGAATTCTTAATTTGTGTTGATACTGTGACTCTCTCAATATTCTAGCCGCAAGACTAGACATCTACAGCATGACTTGCCCCCAAAAAGGAGAATTCATTAACAATGGCGATATCATAGCAAAGCACGCCCCAGAGTTTGGCTCTAAGTAGTGCCTTCTCTCCCCAGTGACCCCATGCACCTGCTTATCTGAGGCCACCCCTCTCACACTGAAATGCCAGACAGTAGTATACGATTCCAAAAGTTCCTCCCAACTCTCCATCCAGATGCTAAGGCACTTTAATACTTTATGTACATGGTAGAGAAAGTTTAAAGGTTTAGAATTCCTGCCACAAAGAAGAGAGAAAAGAAACCTCTTTAGTGATGATGCCTTTGGTTAAAGGTAACTCTTGTGACATCAAACTCTCCAACTTGGCCACGGGTTGTAAATGGTTTCATGTTGGGGGATTTCTCCCTACCCTATTCTTACCTATGTGGTTTCTGATCCCTCTTTACATCCTCCTTCCCACCAGTAATAAAACTGTGCTCTCCAGATGGCAAATACTAAGTAAGTACCCTAAGCACTAGTGATGAAACATAAGCACGTGAGACATCAGGTGAATAATCTGGCCCAGAAGCTTGAATATCTAGGGAGTTGAAAGAATTGACCATCAACCAGTTGATAAAGAGGCATTTCCTTCAAAGTCCTTACTTTAGTTGCCTGAACTGTGTGCAATACTGATATTATCTCAACTCAGTATGCATTTATCCAAAAATGTTTAGTAGTAAAAAAGGACATGGATGTTAGCATTCAAATCTCAGCTCGGCAAGCAGTTGACTTTGGGCAAACCACTGATTTACTTGCCCCACCTGTCAAAGAAAATAAGGACACACCTCCTTGCAGTGTTACTGGGAGAATTTAATAACAGGATATTTGTCTAGCAGTGTTCTTATCTAGGCCATACTTGAGATTTGAATAAACCTTGAAATCTGCAAAGTACTTATTAGAGACAGTGATTCTCTGTAGGGAGAGAACTGTTGAAGAGGACCATGGAAAATTCAACTTTGAATTGTTTCAGGAGTGTAGGCTCAAAGATTATACAGCAATTCATGAGGACAGTAAGAGCCAAAGGGCAAAGTAAAGCTGTTCCTCAGGACATCTGGTACAAGAAGATGGGGGAAGGAGCACAGGGAGCTGAGCAGTATGTGTAACCTGAAAGAGTCATCTCAGAATTTTTGAGATCCACTCAGTTCCGCTGTAGGATCACTTTAAACAGGTGAAATGCAGTGGAGAAGCAAGCTAATTCCTCAGCAGTGGAAGCAAGTAAGCATCAGAAACCCACAGCTCTGAGAACAGGACAGTGATTTAGGAAATACTCCTTAGGATTCCTCAAGGCTGAGAGAGGGAAAGGAACCTTGAAAATGGGATTGACTTCCTGCAGGACCATAGGATAGAAAAGGCTGTCATACTTCAGGTTATGTAGTAAAGTGATCTCATTTGTATGCTAATGGTTGGAAGAATTCAGGTTTCAGATGCAAACACTAAGTGCAAAACTTGGCATATCGTAGGTACTCAATAATAAATGTTCTCTTTTCCATAAAAGACACGACATTATAAGTAAGACATTCTCAAAACAGATACAGATTTCTCAATTCCCTTTCATTAGCTCCTGATACAGCATCTGCATTACCTTCAAAAGGAATTCTTCATGCAAAGGGTCTGTAATTGGGATACCAGGGAGAACTCAGTACCTGAAAAGGACAGAGAGGATGGCGGCACCTGCTATTATCTCTCTAGCATCTGTAGTGCAAATTACAGATGCAAACACCTGACCCGGCTCAAATTTGGTTCATGTCCCATTAGAAATACTGGCTGTACATTTTTCTTGAAATTGGAACAGCAGAGCAGCACATCCAGTAATTAGTGCATGCTTTTCTTTTCACTCGAGTGCTTTCCACTTCTCTTTCACTATTGCAGCAACTGGGTATTCAAGGGAGAAAAATAATTTCTCAAAGAGTACTTCATTTTCAAAGCAGGGGGCAGAGTCCAGTTTCTTGATAAAAGCACGAGCCTTTTAATTCACGTGAAGCAAAGCTAAATTTATTTTGTTGGGGAAATTCAACTTGTCTGCGAGGCATGTGGTTCAACAGTTCAGGCTTGCTGTAATTAACTGTCAAATAACAGTCCAGGACCAAGCAGAGAATTGCAGGTGGGTCAACCTCAGAAGGGTCGAAATTCTAATGAAATTTTGCAACAAGCACGGCCTTTCATGGAAGCATTCATCCTCGTCAATAGTTCACTGTATAAACAACAGCTAGGGTACGTGGTTATCAAAAACGCAGCTTGAACTCCCATTAGACTCCAACTGCCCTTTCTGGTTATCATTGATGCTCCTTTGCTATAAACATTACTTCAGGGTTTCTGGGAACCTTGCTTCTGACAGGCTCTTCAGTGGGAGCTCCTATGCACAAAGATAGCAGGCCTTTGAGGCTGTGGCAGGTTCAGAGGTTACAGAGACCATCCCGATCACTATCGTGCTAACCCACAGACTGTGTGCTGTGTAGCAAAAGACATTTTCCCTGACTCAACATTTGGCTGGCAGGACGTCCTTCTCCCACACAAGTCAGTTGCTGAACTTCATCATACACTACAAAGCACACAAAGTGTGCTTGGGTTGAATGGATGAATAGGGGATTCAATTTCACATAGATTATTGTCATAAACTGAGCAAAACAGAAGTGCTTTTCCTTTGACTCAGAAATCACAATATATCAGTGACAACAGAAAGCTTTTCAGTTCTAGAATGACCAGGAGCAAAAGCTCTGATCTCTTGACATTTATAATCACCAAGCATAAAATAGTATAAACTGCAACTTGGCTGCCTGTACCCTGAATTTCCCTGGAATTCTCCAAATTTTCCATAAAGGACAGGGGATAGTTTGGATTTCCTCATACTTCCTTTCTACAAATTCAAGATAAGATCAGAAATGCATGAAAATTATTGAATTGAACAAGAAAAACAGTTGGTGTAAAGATAAAACTATTTCCAATTAAATTTTTTAAATCTAGACAACAAAAGTATTCACCTCTGAAAGTGCTAGCTAAGGAACGGTTTTCCCCCTGGGGGCTGGCATAAGTTACCTCTTTCCATTGGTTAATGAGCACATTTTATTATTTCCTGATGCCATCTTAGCTCCTCCAGCTTTCCTCTCTAACTAGAAGATTTTCAAGTGCCTCCTAAGTAGCAAGAATAGATTAAGTATTCTGTGTGTAACTGGATGAACTATGTCTTAACACAATAAATTGCTTTCTTAAACAACTAATTTCCAGAAAACATAGTGATGGTCACAAGTCACTGAAAATTACAAAAAACAGCAACTTGTGAATGAGAAAGTTCATTAAAAAATGGGCAAAAGTTGAGGTACAGTAATGTAATGTTAAAGAATATCTTCATTCAAGATTTTTGTACTTACCATCCTAAAATCAGTTTGTGCTTAAACAAATGAAAAAGGCGAGAAATCCTTCCATCTTAGCTGCTAGCCTATAATTAAAATGCAGAAGGTATTGTTGATTTTGGGTTTATCATATCAGTACAGGTGTATTGTGACTTTTTAAAAAGTCTGAGATTTATTAGAGAATAGTTGACAAATTGTACATATGTATATGCAATATGATAAATTAGGACCTATGTACACACTATGAAACCATCATTAACATCAAGATAATAAACATATCCATCACTTTCCAACATGTCTTCATATCTCTGCATAAGCCCTCTTCTGGCCCTCCCCTCATCCTTATGTAACAATTGATCTGCTCTCCATCACTATAGATTAGTTTGCATTTTCTAGAATTTTACAGTAATACATCAATTTTTGTCTGGCGTCTTTCATCCAACCTAATTCTTTTGAGAGTCATCCATGGCATAGCATGAATTAATAGTTCATTCCTTTTCATTGCTGAGTTATTCTATTGTGCAAATGTTCTGCAGTTTGCTTATCCATTCACTGGTTAGAGAACATCTGGGTGGTTTGCAGTTTGGGGCTATTACAAATGAAGAGGCTATGAACAATTATGTACAAGTTTTTTATGTTCTTTCTTTCTGTTAGGTAAATCCTAAGAGTGGAACACAATAATGATATGTTAGTGTTTCAGTTTGCTAAAGCTGCCAGAATGCAATATACCTGAAATGGATTGGCTTTTACAAAGGGGATTTATTAGGTTACAAATTTACAGTTCTAAGGTCATGAAGACGTCCAAATTAAGGCATCAACAAGAGGATACCTTCGCTCAAGAGAGGCCAATCACATCCGGGATTCCTCTGTCACATGGGAAGGAACAGGGCAACATCTGGTCCTTCTCTCCTGGGTTAATTTGAAAATCATTTTCTTAGCTCCTGTTGGACCTTCTAGCTTCTGCTGGGGCATATTTGTTCTTCAGGTGTCTGTAGATCCTCTCTTAGCTTCTTTGGGGCAAACTCTGGATTTTGTCTCTTAGCTTCTTTTGGCTCTCTCCAGGTTCTGGGCCTTTCAGGTTCTGTGGGTCCTTGCTTTGCATCTCATAGGGGAATTCTGTCTCCAAGCCTGTCTCTTTCTGTATCCTTCACTTGGCTTTATCTCTCTACTCTCTGTATTGGCTCTCTTAAAGGACTCCAGCAAGCTGATCAAGACCTACCCTGAATGGACAGGGTCACATCTCCATGGGAGCAACCTAATTAAAAGGTCCCACCCAACACAGGTCTGTCCCCACAAGATTGGATTAAAAGAAGAGGGCCTTTCTGGGGTACATAACAGCTTCAAACTACCACAGTTAGTTAGGTTTGTGTTTTACCTTTTAAGAAGCTGCCAAACAGTTTTTCCAAAAGGGTTGTATTATTTTATGTTCCCACCAGTGGTGAATGGAAGCTCCAATTTTCCATGTGCTTGCAAAAACTTGTTATGGACAGTCTTTTTCAATTTTAGCCATTCTAATAGGTATGTAGAGGTAACACATTGCAGTAATAATTTGGATTTTCTTAATGACTGATCATGTTGAGCATCTTTTCATGTACATATTAGCAATCCTTATATCTTCATTGGCGAAGTTCAAAGTTTTGCTCATTTTTACTGATTTGTGTTCTTATTATTAAATTTGAGGAGTTCTTTATATAACCTGGATACAAGTTCTTTGTCAAAGAAAGGATTTGCAATCCTATTTTTCCAGGCTGTGACTTGCCTTTTCGTTTACTCTACAGTGTCCTTCAAAATGAAGAAGTTTTTAATATTGATGAAGTCCAATTTATTAATTTATCCTTGTAGATTGGGCTTCTGGTGACATCTATAAAAGCTAATCCAAAATTACAATGCATTTCTCTTTTGTTTTATTGTAAAAGTTTCATAGTTTTAGATTTCACATTTAGGCCTATGATCCATTTTGAATTCATTATTGTATATGGTACAAAGAATGGATTGAAGTTCATTTGTCTGCATGTGTATGACTAATGGTTCCAGCACCATTTTTCCAAGAGATTATCCTTTCTCCACTGAATTGTGCTTGCACTTTTGTCAAAATTAGGTTTTTGTAAGAGTGTAGGTCTATTTTTCTGAATGGCTGATGTTTCTTGACATCAAGGCCACACCATCTTGAATACTGTACTTTATAATAATCATGAAATCAGATAGGGTTACTCATCCAACTTTGTTCTTCAAAGTTGTTTTGGCTATTTTAGACCCTTTTGTTTTAATATAAATTTTAGAATGAGTTGTCAATTTCTACCACAAAAATAGCTGCCAGGATTTTGATTGCAATTTAGGGAGAATATTCAGTCTTCTAATTCATGAACAAGATGCTTGCAACAGAATTGCCCTGGGAGATGCTATTTACTTAGGTTTATTAAAATTTCTCTCAGTAATATATTTTTAATGTATGTGATTTTCATATCTTTTGTCAGATTTAGCCCTAAGTATCTCATATTTCCAATGTTATTGTAAAGGGTAGGTTTTTTCCCTTGTAATCTTTCTTTTAAATGAATTTTATTGAGATATATTCATATACAACACAATCACATAAAGTGTACAATCACTGGTTCACAGTATCAACATATAGTAGTGCATTCATCACCACAATCAATTTTTGAACATTTTCATTACTCCAAAAAAATTAAAAATAAGAATATAGTAAAAAAATGAGCACCTAAACCTTCCCATACCTCCTATCCCCTCTAATCTCTATTTATTTTTTGTCCTTATTTTTTTACTCATCTGTTCATACACTGGATAAAGACAGTGTCAGCCACATAGCTTTCACAATCACACATCACAGTGTAAAAGCTCTAGAGTTATACAATCATCCTCAAGAATCAAGGCTACTGGAAAGTGGTTCAACAATTTCAGATATTTCCTTCTAGCTATTCTAATACACTAAACATTAAAAAGGGAAATCTATATAACGTATAAGAATAACCTCCAGAATGAATCACAACTATTTGAAATCTCTCAGCCACTGAAAGTTTATTTTGTTTCATTTCTCATCCTCCTTTTGGTCAAGAAGTCTTTCTCAATCCCAAGATTCTGTGACTAGACTCATCCCTGGGAGTCATGCCCCACATTGCCAGGGAGATTTACATCCCTGGGAGTCATGTCCCATGTAAGGGGGAGGACAGTGAGTTTACCTGCAGAGTTGGCTTAGAGAGAGAGAGGCCACATCTGAGCAACAAGAGAGGTTCTCTGGGGTTGACACTTTAGGCATAATTATAAGTAGGCATAGCTTCTCCTTTGCAGGAATACATTTCATAAGAGTAAGCCCCAATGTCAAGGGCTTGGCCTATCAAATTGGTAGTCCCTAATGCTTACAAGAATATCAGCAATTCTTCAGATGGGAAAGTTTAATATTTCCAGCTTTTTCCCCAGTCCCTCAAGGGACTTTGCAAATGCAAATGTAAGAGCTTATATTCTAGGACTCTTTACAAGAAGACTTCCCCGTGATAACTTTTGCTCTCAAATTAAATTCTTAGAGTTTACACATAATAGTTAGTCCATATGAGTGAGGAGCCATAATATTTTTCTTTTTGTTTCTGGCTTATTTCACTCAACATCCTATCCTCAAAGTCCATTCACTTTGCAACTTCATTCACATGCCTTGCAACTTCATTCCTTCTTGTAGCAGCTCAATATTCCATTGTATATTGCATTGGCTTGTTAAATACTGTGGAAATGCAATATACCAGAAATAGAATGGCTTTTAAAAGAGGATTTTAATAAGTTACAAGTTTACAGTTTTATGGTCATAAAAACGTCCAAACTAAGGCATCCAGAAAAAGATACCTTGACTCAAGAAAGGCTGAAGACCATCACATAGAAAGGCATGTGGAGAATTATGGAAGATGGCGGCTTAGCAAGGTGCGCGTTTTAGTTCGTCCTCCAGAACAGCTACTAGATAACCAGAAACAATACAGAACAGCTCCCGGAACCACGATAGTGACCGAACACACAGCGTGCCCAGAACAGGAGCAGCTTAGACCGACGGCAACTCGCCGGATCTGTGAGTTCCCCAAAGCCGCGGCGGCCGGCGGCCGGCGCCCCTCCCCCATAGGCGGCTCCGCGGAGAGAAAGGAAACAGTAGCAGGGA